>CAWUFW010021198.1:0-127892 GCA_963921515.1 Calotriton arnoldi
TCCAGCCACCCTAAATACAGCAACCATTTCTTGCAGCATGAGCCTGGTTTGATATTCGCTACAGTTCGCAATCTGTTTAGTTCATTCACCTTTCTTTTTCTTCCTTGTTTGTTTCCTTTTGGTCATCTAGCTTGCTTTCCTTTCTCTTTGTTTGTGGTTCCTGTCTTCGTACCGTCTTGTAAATCAGTTTGTCTCCTTGCCCAGGCCTCCTGTCTGCTGGTGCAGTGTAATCATTCCATCTTCGGCTCCTGTGCAGCGTCTGTGCTACGTATGGGCTAGTTTAGTTACAGCATTCCTCTGTTTGTTTGCACAGGGTGAAGTCCTGTATGTTTCTAATTTGGCCCTGAGACGCTGTGCCTCCGAAACCCGCTCTGGGATTTACAAACACCAGCCTGCAGAAGTGCCTGGCTCTCTCTTTCCTTTGCCCTTCCCACCCTTAGCCTGGCTTTCGCTGACATCCTTGTCACAGTGCAGGGGTGAAGTCAACCTCTAGGGAAAGAGGGATTAGCCTCACTATCCAGACTCTCAGAGCACTCTGCTCATGACAGCAATCTCCTCAAACCTTTGAATAGTAGCAAAAAACTTTGCTTCATATATAGGATTTTGGGGCATATTATCTAGGGATTTATCGCCGCTTTAGCGGCACTTTTGCCGCTTTAGCGGCGATATTTATATCGCCCTATTAGCAAGCTGTCTCTAACTGGCGTTAGCGACAGCTTTTAGGCGTTAGCGGCCGGGATTCACATCGCCTTGCATGTCAGCGATAATTATCGCTAATGACATGCAAGGAAGGCGTTCCCTACTAAAAGTGACTGGAAACAGTCGCTAACACCACTACCCCTATTAGCAAGGCAGGCGAAGCGATAAAATAATTCGCGCTAAGCGCGTTTATCGCTATATTTTATCACCTGCTAGTGAGGATGACTTACCTGTTTAAAGTATAGGAGGTGGATTCTAATGCTGAATCCACCTTAGCGATAATGCGAGAATATCGCTGCTTTTCCAGAGATATTCTCACATTTTGCCGCTATCGCTGGAAATATTATCGCTATGGAGATAAACCTTACTAATAGGGTGTTATCTCTGCGATAATTTCCAGCGATAGGCGGCGTTAACAAAAACGCGCTAAGCGCGTTTTGCGATAAATATCGCAACTCCTTGCTAATATGCCCCTTACTTCTTTATTCTAGTCGTGTATCTGACCTATGCGTTAACACAGATTTATCTACTGCAATGTCCCAGAACGGTGTGACTCATGTAGCCTCCTCTTCCTCTCCCTGAAACTCAACAGTTCAGGCTAGTTTCCTCTCATTTTCAAATTAGGAATAGTGATGTAAGCCAGCATCTGCTCTACAGAAAATGTCATTTGGAGAACAACGGAAGAAGGAAAGAACATGGTCTATATGAAATTTGAGAACAAGATGACGTTTAACACAAGATAAAAAAATTAATGCACTGTGATCCTTCTAGAGCCTCAATACCATATTTCTCACTATTTCCTCTCATGAACACTGAAATGTCAAGAAACACCTGAATGTCTCTTTCCTCAAGTATTATTAATCATGGCACATACTGCAGTACTGAATGCGTCACTATGATAGCCTCAGTTTTAAGATAAAGCAATGCTGTATTTTTCTGTAGGGGCTACTAGGATGACGTTATTTTGGTAGATTTACTTGAACATACCTACATAAGTATTATCATATATCATCCTTTCCCCCAGGATAAGAATAGGAATTAATTTTCCGTCGTGAGTCATTACATCTGGAGCACCTTTACATTTCATGTTTACTGGTAAATGGTATATATTGCATGAATCCTTCTCTATTAAGGAACAAGGTGACACTCAAGGGATGCAGAAGCAACACGCATTGTAAATGCATTTGGTTTCGCCTATGTGATGAATAATAAGCTGTTTTTTATTGCAAGTTGTAGCTTGCTAACTAGCTGTACAATATAAGTTACAGAAAGTCTGATAAAGTGTTCTGACTTGCCTATGTGCAAAAAGACAATATGATCTGCTGTTACTAATGGTATAGTGCAGGTTAGTAATGGCAAAGTTTTGAAAAATACAAGAGGGAAATAATAGAATTAATTGATGTAATAGCAATATTATATGTTTAAAGGAGTTAAGATAATTTTTGGGCTTGGTGCCACTGCACCTCCTGCACCATTCAAATCATGCCCCTAGTGCCCCTAGTGTCTGCAAGATAACTGCATTTGTGACTGCCTGTTTAGTAGTAAAATATAGCAATATTTGGTGTTTAGAGGAGTTATGACAACTATTGGCTCCGGTGCTACTGCACCTGCTGCACCATTCAAATTATGACCCTATTGCCTGTAAGGTAACTGCACTAGTGACTACCTGTTCAGTAGTTAATTATTGCAATATTTGGTGTATAGAGCGGTTCCTAGAGCTTTGGGCCCCGGGGTCACTGCACCTGCTGCACCATTGAAATCATGACCCAAGTTCCTGCAAGGGAACTGCACTTGTAACTGCCTGTTTAGTAGTTAGATTTTGCAATATTTTGTGTTTTTTGGGCTCCCTAGAGCTTTTGGCCCCAGTGCCACTGCACCTGCTGCACCATTGAAATCAAGTCCCTTTAAACTGCAAGATAACTGCAATTGTGACAGCTTGTTTATTAGTAAAATAAAGCAATATTTTGTGTTTAGTGGAGTTATGATAACTTTTGCCCCAGGTGCCAATGCACCTGCTGCACATTTTAAATCAAGTCTTTTTTAACTGCTAGGTAACTGCAATTGTGACTGCCTGTATAGTAGTCAAATTGATCCAATAATGCCTACAAAGTGCAAAGAAAGGTGCTGAGGCATAAGTAGGAAATGCCACTAATGCTCTAGGCCAAAGCATCTGCTTTACACAACAAAGTGATACAAAAGCAAGCATTCCAGCATACTGTTAGAAGCTGTCTGCCTTTTCCATGGGAAGAGATCTTATCTTATAGTTTAACAGTCCCTGAAGTCTGACAGTGAATGGGGCTTAAACAGTGTGAACAGCATTAGTAGAAGATAAGCATTGTAAAAGCGTGCAACCAGGGGAAGATAAGTATCTGTAAACAGTAAATGCTGTGCAGCCTTAACCCGTTGGCTGTGGCGCGAATTCCGCCGCGGTGCGGGTGATTTATTGAGTGGGCGTGTTTAGGACGGCCCCTGACCGTCCTCCGCACACGCCCACAGTGACGTCGGACGGCCGGGGGCCGTCCCGAGCACCGAGCGGTTAAGGTAAAACCTAACTGTTAAATGCATTAGGTTTCGCCATGCCATCCAAGACTATCAGCAGTGATCACATCAATGCATCAGGCAGAGTTACCCACAGTAATGTAAAAAACGTTTTTATTTTGCAATTCCTCTATATAGATAATACATAACAGCCACAGCACATTGCTCTTGACACCAAGGTAATAATAAGTGTTCCCAAAGTTGCATGATTTATCACTCAAATAGTAACTATAACATAACATGTGGATTTGTTAAGCGCATGTGAACCTAAAACATACAAATACATGGCCCTGAAATGTTTGTTTGTTGTTACCTAACTCATTGGTTGGAATGGTTGAATTAGGAATTTAATTGCAAATTCAACCATTTTGCTCCAAACATCAGCTTATGAGTTCTGCAAATACATACATTTTCATCTTAACTACTTGATTTTCAATTTTGGTAAAATATATATTAATTCAACCAGGCAAAAGCTTCTAATTTATTAAGCTGGATTGCATACTGGTGAGCTGATTACTGGTAGCTGGAGAGTTACCAGTAGCTCACAGGCTACCTGGTGAGGAAACCTGGGCTAAGTGATCTGGGCTGCCTTACACTGCCCTCTTCTATATGACTTTAAACATATTTTTAGGACTCAGGGACTGAGTCTGAAATGTCTGTAATGGCAGATGCAACATTTTAATTCTTGTAATGGCAGCCAATCAGATTGTTTGGTCCTGCTGGCCTGACCAATCAGAACGCTCATTTTGATCTTATTTCCTACAGGAGTCTTGCAGGAACAGATATCTATCAAATCTGATAGAGACTTCTAGCCAAAGATTTCTTACCTTAGAATTTTCCCCAGGCTTCGGACAGGATACAAAAACTTTTGTTGAGCAGTGCACTTGCACACTGGTAGGTGGCCTCGTTCTGCTCCACATGGCGCCATTGGCATTATCTGCACTGAAAGTGACATGCACAGTGCCCATATAGGCACCACCCCAGCCCGCTAAAGTCTGGGTTTTTCCCTCACCTGTCAGCAAAGATCCAGGAAGAGCTACTCCCAATCTTTTTTGACTGACCCTTTTTTAAAAACCTTTTTTGACATTTTTTTAAAGACTTTTTCTCCTGGGCCCATATTACAAATTGTGCCCTGGGGCATAATGGGCGTGTGCACCCGCTTTGAGCGTCCCCTTGGCACAACAGTACAACAGAAGGGGCTGCAAACACTTGTGCGTCCCTTTCTGTAATACAGATAGCGCAGACCCACATGTTGCACCAGTGCTATCATAAGAAGGCATTCCCTCATTTGCATGGGGGCGTGGCATCATGCAAATGAGGGAATCACTTTGCCTCTGCGCTAATGCAGTTTTTCTAACGTGGGCGCAGTGGCTAGCATGCCTTTAAGAGGCGCACTGAAAGTGCGCCACAAAAAGAGGGCAGATTTTCAGTGCGCCTCTTAAAGGGAGTCCTCTGAGGGGGAGAAAGAGGTTCATATGTACCCCTCCCAGACACACCTCAGCAGGCGGGTGCAGTCACTCATTGTATCCGCCTGCAAGGAGATCTCTAATCCTCCGTGAAAGTTGCCACCTGCACAGTGAATCCTGGAGCAGCTTTTAAACATTTGCTCTGTATTTCACTTGAATGCGCTGCCCTGGGGGAATGCAAGTTTGTGGCTGCTCTGGGGCAGCTCATTAATTCTAATTCGGCGCACTCTCCTTGTTTGCACCAAGCACACCTTTTGGATGGTGTGCTGTGGTGCAAACAAAGATTGTGTGTGGTATCCATAATACAACCCCTGGTGTGTTAGGATGTCTACCAGGAAGGCCAGTTTCAAACCGTGTGGCGCCTGTCACTGACAGATGTCGGTGAGAGACCCACATTTGTTGTGGATCTGTTGTTTGGAGCGCGACCATAATGCCCTGACTTGCATCGACTCCATGCCGTGCACCCCAAGACCTTGAGGTAGCATTCCCTCAAGCACCTCATTGCTCAATATTTACCCTTAAGATCTCAGTCAAGAGGAAGGTCCCAAGATCATTAGCAGAGCCACTCCAGGCACTTTTCATTGCAGTTGAAGTTGTCAGGGAAATCAGGTAAGTCTCACAGGTTAAGAAGAGCAAGAAGTTGAAGAACTCTTTGACTTTGCCATGTCCATCAAAGTCATCTGACGAGACAAGGGAGCATTAGCATTTAAGGCCTAGCTCTGTGGTGGAGCCTGCACCTGGGCCATCTCCGTGCCTTCCAGAGTTTCCTGAACTTAGAGCGACCCCTGCCCAGTTACGAGAATTTTATGAGGCCATGCACCTCATATTTGAGTATCTCCTCTGGATCGCCTTTGGACCCCATGGGTTCTGCAGTGGCCTTTGCTGGTCTTTTTACCAGCAGGTCCGCCCATGGCACTAGTTGCCCCTTGGATCCATTGATGTATCCGGAGCGGTGCCGGTTGAGTCACCTTGACCTTCTCTGGAACCTGCTCAAATGCTGCCAACATCATTATTCCTGACTCCGACATGCAGCTGGACGGGTGCCCTCCAAAGCCTGAGACATTGCATTAGTCTATTTAAAGGCTTGGACCGCGGGGGCAAACGGAAGGGGTCTGAGGACCCTTATGGTTACCAGTACCCTGTAGAAGATGCCGAGGACTACTTGGATGAGGAGCTGGCAGATGCCAGTGGTTTGGACACCTGCCCAGACACTGGGTTGGTCTCTCCCCTACCATGGCTATGGAGGAGGGTGCCTCTTATGCTATGGCGTGAGGAGGGCACTGTGGTCCTGGACCTTCAGTTACTCTTGGTGGTAGTCAAGACAAACAACTTGACAGAAGTGCTTTAGCCAGGAGTTATACCACTTTACTCACTTTTAACGAAGCACTTACAGATATCCATCTTGGGGCCTGCTCCAAGCTCTGGACAAGGGCTTCTGTAAATAGGAGGATTGCCCGCTGCCAACGCTCCGCTCCAGGGCACCCTAATTTCCTAACGCAGCATCCCAGCCCGGGGGCCTGGTAGTTCAGGGCTCCACGTCCTGAGTTAACCCTGGCATGTTCCTTTCCACTCCACCAGACAGGGAATCCAAGAGGCTGGACACCTCTGGTAAAAGGGTTTTCTCTTCTGCCAGCTTAGCATTGTGGTCGGTGAACACTGCATGCCTTTTGGCTGATATATGCACACAATCTGAGATTTGGTTGCACGAGTTCTGCCAGTGGCCTCAAAGGAGGCTGGAGCCATACTGTCACAGACAATTGCGGATGGAAGACAAACAGCAAAGTTCAATGTCAGATGTGGACTGAATACAACCGACTCACTGGGTAGAGCGATTTCTTCTTCGGTGGCATTGAGATGTAACACCTGGCAGAGAACCACTGGGTTTTCAATGAATGGCCAGGCTTCTCTTGTGGACATGTCCTTTGATAGCAATCATCTTTACAGAGATAAGGCAGGCTCAGCGTTGGAGCACTTTAAGGACAGTAGGGCTATGGCCGGTCTTTGTGCCTTTCCATGGCTCCTCATCAATGCCAGCTTGCCTTTCATGGCAATGGAAGGGTCTCCCAACTGCATTTTTACCAGCCCAGCTACCACTGCCAACAGGTTTCCTAACACAGTCCCCACAGACCACATGGGGCTTCCAGCCAGAGGTCGAGCCAATTCTCCACCACTATTGCTACTACTGCCTCAAAACTTCTTTAGCTTACCCTTTGAACACCATTGGCACCCAGTGCAAGGTGGGGTACACCATCACCTACATCACTGGTGGTCAGTAACATCCGACCAATGGGTTTTGCAAATTGTACAAAAGGGCTACTCCCTCCCTTTTCTGGGCACCCATGCCACCCGCTTACAAAAAGCTAACAGAAGACCATATCTCTTTGCTTCATCAGGAAGCGCCAGCTCTCTTGGCCAAGGGAGCCATAGAGAAGGGCATGGTTGCTATCCCTGCTATTCCTGATGCCCAAAAAGGATGGAGACCTGTACCATCTCAACTTCTTCCTGAAGAAGGAGCAGTTCAAGATGCTCACTCTTGCTCAGATTCTGTCTGCCCTGGACCTGTGAGACTGGATGGTTGTGTTGGACTTGCAGGACACATACTTCCACATTCTTGTCCTGCCTGCCCAAAGACACTACATGCGGTTCATGGTTGGCCAGGAGCATTTTCAGTTTGCTGTGCTCCCATTTGGTCTTACCAGTGCCACTTGAGTATTCACCAAGGTGATGGCAGTGGTTGCAGCACATCTGTGAAGGTCAGGAGTTACAGTCCTCCCCTACCTTGATGAATGGCTGTCGAAGGTGAGCTCGCCCCAGGCAGTCCTCTCCCACCTCCAGACTACGGTAAACTTCCTGCACTCACTGGGGTTCACTTTCAACCTGAAGTCACACCTGATTCCTTCGCAGACTCTCCCTTTCATCAGGGCTGTTGTGGACACAGTGCAGTCTTGGGCCTATTCTTCTGAATGGCGAATCCGGGGCACTCAGGCTATGATAGCAAGGTGTTAGCCTCTATTCTAGGCTTTGCTGGGCTTCACAGTGAGCTCTGTAGGGGGTCCTGTGGGACCTGAAGTTCCAGTGGGTACAGCATCAGGGGAATCTCTCCAACATGATCCAGATCTCAAAGGGAGCTGGAAGAGATCTGCAGTGGTGGCTAACGAACCATGATTGGGTCAGCGGCAGACCCCTCTCTCTTCCCCACCAAAGATGACTGTAGTGACAGATGTTTCACTCATGGACTAGGGTGGCCACATGGGAGAGGTGGAAATCAGAGACATCTGGTCTCCGGAAGAATCCTGTCTCCACATCAATTTTTTTAGCTTCGGGCAATTTGACTGGCTAATGGGAAGGATGGTTGAGGTGTTCAAAGACAACCCCACCTCCATATAGTATTGCAACAAACAGGGCAGGGTGGGGTTGTGGACCCTTTGTCAAGAGGGTCTACACCTTTGGTCATGGCTGGAAGACCAGGGCATATCCCTGGTGGTTCAAAACCTGGTGGGCTCTCAGAAAGCCAGAGCAGAGAAAACTCAGATTTGTATGCCTAGCGGATAACGAATGATGTCTCCATCCAGAAGAGACACAAGGTCTCTTTCAAGAGTAAGGAGAGTCTTGGATAGATCAGTTCGCCACCGACAAGAACTTGTAATGTCAGCAGTCATTTCCTTTTGACTTTTCCAAGGCAGCACTTGCTCAGAGACGCTTCTCATCTTGAGTGGAGCTCCGTCCTCCTGTACACCTTTCTGCCAGTACCACTCCTACCCAGACTTCTCAAGAATATCAAGAACTACAGGGCACAAGTCATCCTTGTGGCTCTGGATTGGGTGCATAGAGTTTGGTACCCAGAACTCCTGAGCATGAGCATCAGTCCTTTGATCAGGCTGCCTCTTCGGGTGGCTCTCCTGTCGCAGCAACAGGGAAGGTGCTGCATCCAAATCTGCCAACGCTCTGCCTTCATGAGTGGAGAGTGAGTGGTGACAGTTGGCAGCTTTTGGGGTTCTGCCCAAAGTCTGCACTGTTATTCTGTAAGACTGTATGCACCTGGCATTGGGACAAGTTTGACCCACTGTGTACAAAGAACAACATTGACCCCTTATCTGCACCTCTTTCACAAGTTCTCTTTCCTTTTCCCAGCAGGGCTCTGCTTTGGGCAACATCGAAGGTTACCTCTCTGCCATCTCTGCCTTTTTGCGTGTGCCATACAGCCATCGCTGTTCAAGTTAACACATTTCCACAGAGGCCCTTTGTTATGTGTCAGTGGGACCCAAACCTGGTTCTGATATTCTTAATGTGTGCTCCCTCTGAACTGCAACACCGTTGCCTACCCAGACTCCTCACCATCAAGAAGGCATTTCTTGTGGCAATAACATACAGCAGCAGGGTCTGTGAGTTTCTGGCACTGTCTGCTAACCCTCCATATGTCTTGTTCTATCCAGACAAGCTGATCCTTCTGACTTGAACATCCTTCTTACCAAGGTGGTAACTCCACTCCATGTAGGCCAGTCCATTACCTTGCCTACCTTTTACGCCCCACCACATCCTACAAAAGAGGAGGTGAGACCCAAAAAGAGCGATGTAGTTCTACCTTGATCATACCAAAGAGTTCCAGGTGGACACTCAGCTCTTCGTAGGATATGTTGGTGCCAGGAAAGATAAGGCAGTGCCGAAACAAACCATCTCACAATGGATAGTATTCTGCATCAAAATGTGCTACTCATTGGCCAAGAATCAGCCCCCAGAGGGCTTGTTGCTCATTCCACCAGTGCCAAAGCTGCTACCACTGCACAAGCTTGCAGAGTCCCTGTCCTGGACATCTGTCAGGCAGAAAGGTGGACTCTTTGTATACGTTCACAAAAACTACTGCTTAGACAGTCAGGTCAGTCATGATGGGTACATCACCTAATCAGTCCTGAAGGATTTTCTTGTATAATGCATTTCGCAGCTCAAACTCTGGGTAGGTATTGCTTGGGTATCTATTCTAAGGTAATAATTCTGTGGCTAGAAGTCTCTATCAGGTAGATGAGTTACTTATCTTTTGTAACGCCTTATCTAGTAGAAACTATATCTAGCTGCAGATTCCTTACCGACCCTCTGATTCTAACCGCTCTGAGAGTGGATTACAGCGATAGGGTTACCCCTCTTTAAGGGTCCTAGACATGCACACCAAGTGGTTAGTGTTTCTTTTTGTTCTGCGCTTCTGGTGTGGAAAGTCATGAAAAACTGATGTCAGCACACTGTGGTGGTGTCTATATTGACAATGTATATGTCACTTCTAGCACGGAAGATGCTGTTGATGCCACACAGAGCTAAACAACACCTGCTACTTGCGTGCACTGGTACTGCTCAACAAAAGTTTCTGGATCCAGTCTGACGTTTGGGGAAAATTCTAAGGTAAGGAAGTCAGATAGAGTCTCTACCAGAAAAGATGTTACCAAAGGTAAGTAACTTGTTCTTCCAAAGGTTAATTTTTCTAAAACAACTGAAAATGAATACTCAAAATCACAAAAATACAGCCAGGAGCTCTGACAGGATGGCATTTCGGTCTGTTCTGAAGTAGGCAGCAATAAAAATAAGAATCCTGCCTAAGATTCAGGTTTGTCTTCTCCTTCATTATGATTATTTTTCACCATCAGTGTAGAAGAGGGCATCATCAGTTATCCAGATAAAGGTCGACTTTAATGACCTGTCACACAGAGGTCCCACAGCCCAGGGCTGGACTAGAAACTAAAATCAGCCCTTGCAAAAATGTTTGAAACAGTGCCACATTGTATGAGACCACAAATAAAATGGGGCAATGGGTTCATTGCTAGGTCATGTCACTGTATCCTTCTATGAAAACAGCTCTGTACCCTGCAGCATACTCAGAAAATGCCAGTGGACCTGCCAACTTGGGGGCCCAGATTCTGCAAATGTTGTATAAAAAGTCTTGTCCCTTGAGAGAGATTCATAGGAGAGAGGCAAGAAGAGCATCACATAAGGGAGCCTAGTGGAATAATGCACAGAATAGTGTTCAGTTTGAATTTTAGTGTACTTGCCAATGAAATAATCCACTGCTGATTTTGGTATTTATCAAATATTCCCAGATATCTGCCCAACGAGGAATAAGTAAGACTGTATTCCGCATTTTTATCAAATCTTGGAGCTATACTGAAGTAGCATAATTCTGTATATCGTCCTGTTTATGATATTTTAGACAGAGGATGAATCAAAGTGAGTAGAAGATAATTCTCCTCCATACCCGTTGTTAATGATGTAAGACTGACTTTGCTTACCTTCCTGAATGAACTGCATTTTCTCTATCATGGGGATCTGTCTATTCTCCTTGGGAGCATAAACAGGATTTCTATGACGGTTTTGACAAAAGTGGCCTTCCCCAATCGCATAAAATGGCAATTAATCTGATCTGACCTTTTGCAGCTGCAAGAGAGATCCTAGCCTGACACTGAGAAAAGGAAAATGTTCCATAAGAAGGAATAAGGCTGGTCTTTTGCCAGGAATGTTTAAATGTCCATTTTAGTCTTTACAGCATGAGTCTTCAGATTGGTCATCCAACATTCTACTGCCCAGGAATGTGAATTTATAATATTGACTTTACTGGTCTGTCCCAAAACCAGCCTCCTGTTGAAACCTGTACACTTGTCACCAGTTTTCAACCTATTGAGGAGGAAGCCCTTTTCAGGTCTTAAAATAATCATACGAATAAAAACATACCTGAACTTCCATTTTATTGAGAAGTTTAAAGCAGTCTTCATTTTCTTTGAGCACACTAGTTAAATTATGATAGTTCTCTGAACAGCCTTGCTTAGGGTTGTGCAGAACACATATCATAATCCCTGCCCTGAATATCAATAATATCTAGTTGGTCAAAATGATACCATCCTGGTGAATCATAATTCTGCCTTTTACACAGTGCTACCCCTGTTGAGAACTTGTTTAAATAAACCTTTCCACAATCACTTAATTTAAGTAATATTATATATTTCACTGCAAGATGCATTAGAGCTGTGGACAAAGAAGGTGAAAGAGACCTTTGTATCCCATGGCGGTCTGGTTTAACCATGTAGGAATACCACGAGAACAAGCACTTACTTCTGTATGTATTTGCCTTCACCATCCAAAGCAACCTTTCTTTCTTTGTTCCATACAGTGCCTCTGCTCTCAACTGGACCATGAAGAAGGATAAGAGGAGTCAGAGGAGGTTGACGGTGAGGGAGGAACATTTCCCTGAACTATCATATTCTTCAACAGCTCCCTCAGGTGAGGAGACCTTCTTCATGACTACTTTGACTTTTCCATAGTGATTTAAAGCAATAGTGATAAATACACAAATCAGCTGATGCTTATCTAACAACATTCCTTCAAATACCCACCAGTCCAGGGCCTACCAAAAAGAGGAAAAGGAGCACGTAAGCCACTTTGCACTCTGCGAGTCATAGTGCTTCCACCTGGATCCTACTGAACAAGCCAGCAGAAACACACTATTCCCATGAATACAGTGTTGCATTGGTGACTCTACATCATTAAAAAGTATCTACTCAAGCATTACACCCTTGATTAATTCACCTATTGTAGTGTGTCCATCTTTCACACCCGTCTACAAAGAGGAACTGGTAGGGGAGAAGACAACTGAGGAGGAAAAAGATTGACGTGTTGGAACAGAAACCTCTAGCTGCTTCCCTGATTGCTGCATGCCTCACCTCCATTATACCTCCACACAGACAAAAGGGAAGTTCACTCTCTTTCCCTCTGCTGACAGGAGAGACAAATAGCAGAGATGCACAAGTAAAAATGGAACCTCAGAATAGAAATATATAACTACGCTATCCCCAGGGTCACCTGGGGAGGGAACTAGAGGCACGGGGCACCAGGAGCAGGCCAGCCTCCAACATACAATGTTCAACACAAAATGGGGCCGCTCCCAGAGAAGTGACCTAGGTGAAGTTTAAATTGTGAGTGTGGGCATCTCACAAAATGTGACGGACTGGTCTCACACACCACCTGGTGTCATGCTTCATCATTGACCAATCCTCGCCCTCCAGAAACTCGGTTTGGTGGAGGGTGGGCATACACCTGACAACAGGCATGCACTTCAAAGCTAAGTGGGGGCCTGTGATAAGTGAGTGAGATTAAAAAACCATTATAGTTACCAAATTAAATTTAATGTGACTGGCAGCTATATGGTATTAAAAACAGGTGAACGGTGAAATGGGGAAATTATTGTCCCCTCACCGTCATTGGTGCGGTCAACATGTTTCTGCCGTGTGGCCCGGTTGGGTCCGTGGCATTCATCAGGACCTAAAGTTAATAATGGGCTCCGTTCTTACCAACCATACGGTGATAAGTGCCACTATGTGGGGTGACATGTGTCACACTCCACCAGGAAAAGGACTCATTGCGAGGTCTGAAAAGCAAGTGAAAAAAATGGAAATACAATAAAAACCTTGTATGGTCACCTATGCCAATGTTTTTAACCACATGCACAATTTATTAATGGTGGGTGGCTAAATGTGCAACACGTGACGTACTTTTGTACGCATTTTTTGAGACATAATACCTGCAGTGGAGCGTGGAATTCCTGAATTCCTCTTTCTGGCACGAAGCGGAGTTTCTGTTTCCGGTCGTGCTCGAGATTTGTTTTGGTGCTTTGGAGCGGCACAATATTCGTATATTCATACTTGCATGACTTCTGGCCCTGACGACGCCAATATAGTGCTGCTTGCATTCGTGAGAACACCACTCGAGTAGCTTTTGTGCTCAAGAAACAGCAAAATCTACGTTTTTTGAGTGGATTTTCTTCTCCAACGGACCATTTGAGTTGTTTTTTGGAGCAATAAGCCTTTTTTCAAAACTTTTTTTTCCCATAGAAAGGAAGTGCTCAGAGACTCCAACTTCCTGTTCCTGTCCAACAGACTCCACCAAGTGCTTTGTCCATCTCCTGGTCACTTTTCATTTGGATTGGGAGCGGGAAGGATCACTCTCTTTGTCTGCTGCATATTTTAAGGGCTTAGGGCTAGATGTACGACCGGGGCATTTCGCGACTCGCAAATTGCGCTCATTTGCGAGTCGCAATTTGTGAGTCACTAAATGCCATGTACAACAGTGTCAGAGACACTGTTTGCGATTCTCAATGGGGCCGCAAATTGCATGCCTCATCAATATTCATGAGGCACTCGCAATTTACGACCCCATTAGGAATGGCTGGCCCTCCAAGGTATGGTGGCCTGCTGGGCTCAGCAGACCTGGATGATGTGTGCTGTTGTAAATTTTTTATAGCTTAGTTAATTTTCTTTTTTGGCATTGCTGAATTAATGGTAGCGTTTTCTTCAGTGTTACATGCCTTTTTTGTCTGGCCAGTTAGTGTGCTTGCCATATGCTACCATTTGTTTTTGTTCTACATGCTATTTGGCCAGTGGCCATTTTGTGGAGTCTATGTCCATAGGCCTGATTGTGTTCTCTTTGTTCCCCATACCTCCTTGCTTGCTGTTGTTGTTTGACCATGCGGCTGGCAGCTATTTTGTGCTTCCAGCTGGTATGTCTTTGCTAAAGGCTTGCATGTGTTCTTTGTTCCCCATGTCTCCTTGCTCGCTCTTGTTGTTCGACCATGTGGATGGCAGCCATTTTGTGCATTCAGCCAGTGTGGCTTTGCCATAGGCTTGCATGTGTTCTTTGTTCCCTATGCCTCCTTTCTCGCTGTTGTTGTTTGACTATGTGGATGGCAGTCATTTTGTGCCTTCAGCCAGTGTGCCTTTTGCCATAGGCTTTCATGTGTTCTTTGTTCCCCATGTCTCCTTGCTTGCTGTTGTTGTTTGACCATGTGGATGGCAGCCATTTTGTGCATCCAGCCAATGTGCCTTTGCCATAGGCTTGCATGTGTTCTTTGTTCCCCGTGCCTCCTTGCTCACTGTTGTTGTTTGACCATGTGGCTGGCAGCCATTTTGTGCATCCAGCCAGTGTGACTTTGCCATAGAATTGCATGAGTGGATGTGATAACAGTTTAATAATATGCTTGAGGATCATTGTAGTATAGGTATATTAATAATATGATTGTAGTGCTTATATATTACATGCACTTTTTTGCATTTTTTTATTTTGCACGTCCTTGCCTCACAATAAGTTTCTTCTCATCCTACCATACAAACATCGGGAATTATTGAGTTTTTTTTTATTTTAATTTTTTATTCATCCATCCACCATAAACGCACAGCAGCACAACAGCATTCAGGTTTATTAGGTATAATTCCATTTCTCCTGGATACCCTGGCTGAGGTGCAGTACAGACACATCAGCATCATTCATTTTTTTAATGATTATTCCATTTTCCCTGGACCACATTTCCTGTAATAGGCACACGCTATAACACATAAAGAGGAGTAACGGGTGAAGTTTAGAGAAGTGGCACGTGCTCAGTGAAAAAATAATTCAAAGGGGAAGTTCCCCTAGTTTGGTTGATATGTCCGACCAGGGACATTTGAAAATACTGCCTAATCGCTAAAGGCTCTGCCTGGATATAGAGGTGGAACATACGTGCAGCATTTATTTCTGAGTATTTATTTTTCTGGAGAGTGTTGGATGGATACTTGGAGTGTGACAGGTTGGTTTATCACGGCCGGTATCCTACACAGAAGTAATTGCTTTCACTCTTTTTATTATTTTCACCCACAGATTAACAGATGTATGTTACTTAGGGTGACCCTCTCTCTGGGAACTACTGGTTCCAGGGATACCTAATTCCGGGTACAGAGGAAATACAAGTCACTGGGATCAGAAAGGTCCTGAGGAATGCTGGTGTGACCCAACATTGTGCGCACCTGATAAACAGCCGAAACATGATGATTTGGCAGTAAGGAGGGGTGAAGGAACTCCTAATACTTTCTTATCACCACCATCCTTCACGTTTTTAACCCTAGTCGGTGGGTCTAGGAATACATTTTTGCACAAAGATACCACTGAACTAGTTTTAACCTTTACTGCACTTCTTCTTTCTGTGATCCCAGATTTATAACTACATTCTTTTCATGTTTTTATTGTCTTCCCCTCCCTTTTTCTCCACCCCAGGCATTGGTCTGCGCGGGGGTGTATTGAAGCAAGCCCAATGATGAAGCATGTCACAATTTTGTGAGTGAGGGCAGTATTTTTTCACTGAGCACATGCCACCTCTCTAAACTTCACCCACTACTCCTCTTTGTGTGTTACAGTTGTGATTGGGGAGGCTGGAGTAGTGTGTATTTGCCTTTCCCCCTTCCGTGTGTGATAAAAATAGGCACACACTAACCTTAATTTTGTTAGAGATTATTATTCCATTTACGCAGGCAGTCATAGATAGATATAAAGAAAATAGCTATATCTATATGTTGTGTTACCCTGATTAGAAATTAAGTTTTATGGTATGGTGGTGTGGTTTGACTTTAAAGTGGTTTATTTATTAATACCTAGGTAACCCACCACACTAATATTGCCTGTACTAATTCAAACTGCAACAATGCCACGTTTCACTAAATATTTTTCTTGCTTGTTTGCTTTTAGGGTCACAAGAGAAGAAGCGACATCACCCGCAGGACTGCTAAACAGAAAGCCTGTACAGTGATGTCAGTTCTCCAATGTCTTCCACTTGTACAGCTTAGTGCCACTGCCAACTGAGAGCTTCTAGATGGCCCCAAAGAAAGTTGTTCCCAAGAAAGTGGTCAGTGAAAAGAAGTAGCTTTACACCAATGGTGTGCTGACCACACCTTTTTCCTGGAGACGTGTGCCTTCCCAGACTGGCCTCCGGTGAGGAACCTGGGAGCAGCACTTCTCCATCATTAGCACCACCCCACCCCAACCAAAGCCTAGGACCATGTCTGTCAGTGAGGCAGCCACTGCAATCATGGCAACACCGATGAGCAGTGACACTTAATTTCAATCAATAAATCAAGGTATTTATAGAGTGCACTACTCACTACACACTACACACTACTCCCTACTCAAGGTTCTGGGGGTTTCAGGCAGCTCCGAGGTCATCTGAAGAGCCAGGTCTTGAGGGTTTTGAAGGCTTGTAGTTTAGGGCTTCGTCTGATGGTGAGGGGTCATTTGTTCTAGGTCTTGGCCACGATGTAGGAGAAAAATCTGCCCCCGTTCTGGCTCTGTGGATGCGGGGGATTTCAGCAAGGGTTAGGTCGGCAGATCAGAGGTATCTCTTGGGGGCGTAGAAGGAGATTCTTGTGTTGAAGTATTGGAGTCCGGAGTTGTGGAGGGCTTTGTAGACATGTGTGAGCAGCTTGAAGGTAACTCTCTTTTCAACGGGGATCCAGTGGAGGTCGTGGAGGTGCTGGGTGATGTGGTCATGTCGTGGGATGCTGAGGACGAGTCTGGCTGTGGCATTCTGGGCAGTCAATAGTTTGCGAAGAAGTGATTTGTTGATTCTGGCGTGGAGAGCGTTTCCGTAGTCCAGCCTGCTGGTGATGAGTGTGTGGGTGACGGTCTTCCTGGAGTCAGGGGGGATCCATTTGAAGGTCTTGCAGATTATGCAGAGGGAGTGGAAGCAAGTGGGGGACATGGGCGTTGATCTGTCGGTTCATGGTGAGTGAGGAGTTGAGCATGATGCCAAAGTTGTGGGCATGGACCGTGGGGGTGGGAGGATTTCCGAGGGCGGGGGGCCATCAGGTGTCGTCCCACGCGGTGGGGGTAGATCCGAGGATGAGGACTTCCATTTTCTCTGAGTTGAGCCTCAGGCAGCTGCTGTTCATCCAGGATGCGACGTCCTGGAAACTGTGCCTGGTGATGTCGGCCTCCTTGGTGAGGGAGAGGATGAGCTGGGTGTCATCTGCGTAGGATCCTATGCTAAGTCTGTATTTTCTGACGATGGTTGCATTGGGGGCAATGTAGATGTTGAAGAGCGTGGGGCTGAGAAAGATTCCTTGGGGTACTCCGCATCTGATATATGTGGGTTCGGAGAGGAAGGGCGGGAGTCTTATTCTTTGTGTTCTGCAGGAGAGGAATGAGCGAATCTAGTCTTAGGCGGTTACCTGTATTCTGGCGTCGTGGAGTCTGGTGGCTAGTGTGCGGTGGGAGACGGTGTCGAAGGCTGCTGTGAGAGCGAGTAGAATGAGGACTGCAGTGAGGCCTTTATCGAGGAGGGTGCGGATGTTGTCAGTGGCAGCTAGGAGGGCGGTCTCGGTGCTGTGGTTGCAGCTCAATTCACATTGAGATACGTCAAGGATGTTGTTGATTTCTATGAAGTGCGTTAGCTGGGTGTTGATGATTTTCTGGATGACTTTGGTGGCAAAGGGGAGGAGAGAGATGGGCCTGTAGTTCTTGATGTCCATCGAGTCAGCGGAGGGCTTCTTGAGGAGAGGTTTGACTTCAGCACGTTTCCAGTCTTCGGGAACGTGCCTGTTTCAAGGGCGCAGCTAATTGTCCGTCGTAGTTCTGGTGCACTGGTGGAAGCGGCCCCATGGAAGTTGTGTGGTGGGCAGGGGTCAGTGGGTGTTTAAGAGTGAATGCTCATCATAGTCTTTGCGGTGTCTTCTGTGGTGACAGGGGTCCAGGTAAGGAGGATCGGCTGGGTGGTGTAGCTAGTGGATGGTGTTGAGTCGGTGCCTTGGTCTTGGTCATCGAAATTGTCTTAGAGTTTCCTCATCTTGTGGTGGAAGACGGAGCTGAGTTTGTTGCAGAGGTCCTGGGAGGGAGGGACGCCGGTGTTTTCGCTGTGGGATATGGTGAACTCTTGTATGATGGTGAAGAGTTCCTTGGAGTTGTGGGATTTGGAAGGATTCTGTCCTGAATGAAGTGACTCTCTTTGTAGATCAGATGAGTTAGTGGTGTGCCATGGTGGCGACCCTGTAGGCAGTGTGTGCTTCTGGGTTTTTGCTGTTTCGCCATGCTTTCTCCAGTCATTGGCACGAGCACTTGGATTCTCAGAGGTCCGTAGTGAACCAGGTAGCTTTCGTGTTGTGCCGTCTGTTTGAGTTCTGGAAGGGGGAGCGTGTTGGCGCAGTCGGCGATCCATTGGTGGAGGTCATTGGCTGCAGTGTTGGTGTTTGTCATGGTAGGGATGGAGTGGGGCTGAGGGCATAGGCGAGGTGCTCATTGGTGATCTTGCTCTAGTTTCTGCGTGGGTGGCGTGGTGTAGGCTTGTGTGTGTGGGTTTCGAGAAGGACAAGTGGACACAGTGGTGGTAGTTCCAGAGAGGTTCTGTGGTGTTACTGAAGCGAATGTTGTTTCCTCCAGCGAAGATGGGGTCGAGAGTGTGTCCCGCCGTGTGGGTGGAGGTGTAGACGAGTTGCTTCGGTCCAATGTTGGCGAGGTTCTCTAGGAGGGCGGTGGAGTTGTCAAGGTGGGAATTCAGGTCTCCGAGTAGTGCATAGTCCGTGGAGGCGAGGGCATGGGTCGCGATGTATTCTGCAATGGTGTTGGTGAACGGGGAGCGGGTCCGAGTGGTCTGTAGGTGAGTGTCCCGCAGAGTGTCGTTCTGGGGTTGGACTGGATCTGGACATGGATGTGTTTAATGGGGGGCAGGGTGTCGTTTGAGATGGCGGATGTGAGTCAGAGGGAGCATTTGTGGACTATGGCGAGGCCTCCTCCAGGGTGGCCGGGCGGTCTTTCCTCAGGATCTTTTACCCGTCGGATATGGCGGTTGCGATGTTGGGAGCAGAGCTGGTGTTGGTCCAGGTGTCTGTGCGGAAGGCGACGTCAGGCAAGAGGGTGCTGAGGAGGTCCCACACTTCTACTGTGTGTCTGTGCAGGGAGCGTACATTGAGGAGGATGAAGCTCAGGGGTTTGGGTGTGCTGGCATCCGGTGGGATGGCGGTATATGTCTGGGACCGGAGGTGGGTGTGGGTGCAGCGGCAGTGTCGGCAGGAGAACGGGCCTTGGGAGTTGCTCAGCATTGAGAGCTGGCAGTTGTTGTTGCGTCCAGGGTTGAGTGCATGGAGAGTGCTGGGGTCGTATCAGCAGGGTGTTGGAGGACCAAGGTCCTTGGTGCTGGTTGCGGTCGGGTCGCGGACGGGTGCAGACAGGCTTGGCTTTAACGCACCAGCGGCGGGCACACTGCGCGCGGCCGCCATTAATTAGAGGTCGGGTGAGGGAGAGCAGCTGGGAGCTGGAGCGGGAACATACAGGGGGAGGGGCCACAGGGGCAGCAGCAGTGGGAAAGGCAAAAGAAAACAGAGAAAAACCACAAAAATAGGCAGAGACAAACAGGGAAATCAGGACAAAAGCAAAGACAGAAAAAGGAAATAGAAAAGAGAGCAGACAGAAAAAGACTGGCAGAGCAGACCAGCAGAAGAGCAAGCTCTCCCACTGGACCACCAGGAATGAGGCGCAGGCAAGAGCCTGCGGGTGGAGGAGGGCCTCAAACACCTACCTGGAACCAGAAAGGCACTGGGGACAGTGCCTCAACTACAGAGCTGTGCGAGGGAGAGCAGTTTCCCTGACCAGGAGGTGTTCCTTTTCACAAAGTAGTACCCAATCATTTCAGGAAACAGAGCAAAGTGAACAGCAGTCGCAGCCAGCTATAGTACATCTTCCTGAAGTTGGAGCAGAACAGGAGGTTGAACTTTCTGCAGAGCAAAACCTCCTCTTTTAGAATCATTGACCCCCAGATCTCCAGCAAGGAAAAGGAAGGGTACTAATTCATCATCTTCTCCAAGCGCCACTTCTTATGATGATGATAAGGACATGGCGTGTACCCCGGCTGAGCCCTGGAGACACCAGGAGAGGCAAGGCAAAAGAAAAGTTCCTGAAAGCCTTAGAATTATGGAAAGGGATTATTTTTTGGGAGGTTTATATAGCCCGAACTCAACCCAAAGGTATCAGAGCACTTTACATGATCACCAGTTGCGTTACAGATGGACACATTCATTTTGTTAGGCACAGGGAGATTAAGTGATTTGCCCAGAATCAGAGGAGGTTGAATTTCCCTGCCGAGACTCGAACCCAGGTTCCCTAGCTTGTGAGCTAGTCATTGTGGAAGCTGTCACAGAGGAGTCCGATATCACTATTTAATCTACGCCGAGGGATAAGACAAAGGAAGCCCCGCCAGCTCCCATATTTGCAAAGCCCCAGATGAGAAAAGGACCAACCACTATCTCAAGCGAAGTATGCACTGCAGAGATGCAATCGATGGCACACCCATCTACATACAGTGCAGTACTTCTCCCCACTTTTTAGACTTTTTCACGATTAGCAAAGATGAGGAGAACATTGCAATATGCACCATTTGCCCCAAGAGTGTTCATCGAGGCAAGCCTGGTTCATATTATGGCCTTGGAGACCAAACGAACCATATGAAAAAACATCACGCAATCTGGTGGGAGGAGCACCTTCAAAAATTGCTGAACTTAGTGGAGGTGGTGAGGGTGAGGAGAGCCGTAGAACATCAGCTACAAGTCCAATCATGGTGGAGGTGATGAGGAAGAAGACGTGACATCTTCATGCAAAGCATTCGTGTCCATGGCAGTGCGCCAGCAGAATTTCTCACCTCAGCAACTTCACAATGGCACAAGGAGACTCAGTCAGATAGATACACCATGGCATACAGTGACTGCCCCACCCGAGGCACACTGAGTCTACCACCACCTACTTCTCAAAGGTCGCCTGCGTTAGTGGCCCCAGATAAGAAGAAAATACAGGCTACTACTATGGGCATGTCTAGGCAGGAGAGGCACAACGACTGCAACCATACAACAGCATGTTTGCACAATGGGAAGCTGGCAAAAAAGTTAATGCCGGACCTACTCCCTTTATCTTTTGTGGAAGGAGTGGGATTCTTAGAATTTTTGGCAGCCATCCACCTGAAATGGAAGGTTTTAATTCAGATCTATATTGCCAGAGTTGCTGTTCTAGCACTCTTTCACGATGTGCTGCATTTGGTTTGACAAACCTTGCAGGACAGTGTTGTTCACACTATCCACCTGACGACAGACATGTGGACCTGTTGTCAGGCAACTAATTACATGTGCATCACTGCAAACTGGATCTCTTTTACGGGGTAAAGCAAAAGCTATCTACAGGTCTTGGACCTACAGAAGGTTTTAAGGGCATTCAGCGGAATGCAAAAGTAGCCATGTTTTCCATGAAGAAATCACATTCAGCTGCAAAAATCTTGGATGAATTTAACAGCAAAGTGTCTGAATAGCTGCGACCCAGAGGTCTCAGAATTGGATTTGCTGCCTCGGACAAAGGCAGTTACATAGTCAAGGCCATTGCAGACAGTGGCTAGTCAGGGTCCTGAGGTTTGGCCCATTGCATCAACCTGGTTGTGCAAGACTTTCTCAAAAGAAGACATAGTCAGCAACAAACTAACCACCTACAGAAGAATCTGCACTAATTTCAGCCATTCTTTTAAAGTCTGGGAGCAGTTGCGGATTATTCAGCATGCTAATAGAGTACCAGTTAAAGCCCTGATACAGGAAGTGCCAACACACTGGAACTCAACCTATTACATGTTGCAACATCTGTTTGAGCTGTACAGACATAGCAAAGACTATGTCATTGAAAGAGGAGGAATGCAATTGGGAAAGCTATGACCATGGATGCGAACAAATGAGGACTAGTCAAATGCCTGACAGAGATGCTACTCTCCTTTGAGGTTTTCATAAGGGAATTTGGGAAGGAGGAAAGTATGACGGGCCAAGCTATCCCATTCAGCTACATGACCAGCTAAAGAAGGTGTCTGAAAAGTTTGCACTCACAGGTATGAACGAAAACACAGAAGTGCATGCCTTGGTTAAGAGTTTAATCTTACGCTTGGCTTGTAATGCAAGGCTGCAAAATGACATTGTCTCGTCCAAAGAGTACATCTATGCCACACTACCTGATCCATGGTACAAACAAATTCTGCTCACTTTCATTCCTTTTTCTGAAGGGGATGTTTCAAAATACAAGAGGTGGATTGTTGAGCAAGCCAGAGACCTGGAAGAAGAACAGCTGGAACTTAGAGTCCACCTCCACAGTTCTGGGGTGCCGCCTTAAATTTCCAGAGAGGGCAGTCTTATTTTACAGCAGGCAACATCAGCAGCCAGAACACTGGCAACAAAAGAATCAGACCCAACCTCTGCATTGGCTTGGATTCAAGTGGTACGTCTTGAGTGCAGTGCAGAGGTAAAGGCAAAGGAGGTTGAGCAAGTGGCAACACTAATGACCATTCAGAGGAAGTTCCAGTAGTATCTGGATGATCCAAAAGAGGTCTATGTGGATTAAAACCCATGTATGTATTGGTATAGGAAGATGTGCCAATGGCAAGGGCTCAGCAGGCTGGCAATAAAGTATTTGGCTTGTCCTTATGCCAGTGTGTCTGCTGAGGGTGTGTTCAATGCAGCTGGTGCAGTTGTTACAGTGAGAAGGACCAGTCTCTCACCTCAAAACATTGAGAGATTGACCATGATCAAAATGAACCAACATTTCATACAACACAATTAAACTGTTCCTGAAACCGCACAGGAAGAGGAGGCGGATTGGTCACAATCAAATGTGTTTGTTAGCTGACCAACTTCTGGATGATCCACCTAAAGTTTGAGGATGAACTCTACTTCCCG
The DNA here is from genome assembly GCA_963921515.1 of Calotriton arnoldi. NCBI lineage: Eukaryota > Metazoa > Chordata > Amphibia > Caudata > Salamandridae > Calotriton > Calotriton arnoldi. The sequence goes on from CAWUFW010021198.1 coordinate 23,213, forward strand.
GACTGAGTATGCCAGTGCCACCATAGAACTTTTATATTATTTCTCGTTGCACTTTATTCTTTGCAACAACAACAAAAAGTAGCCAGTGGACCACTATATTTGTGTAATATTCATGGTGCCCCACCATTTTTTTGTCTTATAAATGGCCGGATTGGAGTTGGACCAGTATGCAGTGAAGAAGCCTCCACAATTCCTTCATGACATTAGAAATAATGCCTGCCTCCCTTGCATGCCTATCCTTTTTTGCATTACTTAGCAGGGATGCCCCAGAAGATCATTAATTTACAAGAGTGCCAATACCAAATTCCAATTTGTTGCCTGTGTCAAAGATACAATTGTGTACCTACTACCTAACCAACCTGTACTTGGATTGGAAGAGGTAACTAAAACTATTGCAACAATAAGTGAGTGACTGTGAGTGATGATTGATGATTTATGTGGTGGCAGGCATTGAGATAGGGTATTCAATTAATAGTAAACTTGATTTTGTTGAATTGCAATGTTTGGTGCCTGATGTGTATCAATTTTCCTGAAGGTGAGTGGCCTTTACAAACTTACTTAGGGAAAATGTACCTGTATGGTCCACTCCTTTTTTGGGTTCTTCTGAGACCAGACCAGTCACTATAGTTAATAAGCACAAACCTATACAAAATACTGCAATGCTGTTTCTCTACTTGTTCTTCAAGCACTGCACTACACATTTATCTTGCTCGGGTCAGTACTGGGGAGGAGTTTCTCGGAGTCAGGAGTAGGATGGAAAAACTCAGGGTGGGACTACCACGTCAACAGCTAGACAAAGGAAGTTATCGACTTCCAAGGGATACCATGACTCTGAGGCCTAGTACTCCGCTATGTGGAATGAAGAGAGGTGCATTGATTTGGGAAACCCCAGCGATTTTCCAAAATAAATACAAATCAGGTACAAATCGTCCAAAAATACCCTGCCCAAATTCCCACCCTTTCCACCCACAACAACTCCCTCCCACGAAAACCAAAAATTTAAAAAGAAGTAGTAGAGGCATTCTCTATGAGGGTCTCCAGATGTTGAATGTAGCTGCAAGCTGCCAGCGAAGCTGGTGTGGGCTAGAGGCTGGAGGTGCAGGCAGTTGACCAGTGGAACTGGGACTAGGAGCAGGGCATGTGCGGGCCCTCCTTATCCACCAGCCACTGTTAGTGGTCCCTGGTGGCTTCCAGTCTCTGCCACCGGAGCCAGGCCCCGATCTCCTGCCAGTTTGGTGGTGGTGGTGTACCAGCAAGAGTTACTATATCAAAAAGGAAAAAACAGACAAATTGTAAAGAATGCTCTGTGTAAGCACTTGTTTTTTAAAATTATAAAGTGGCACAGTATAAGTACATTCGCTGGTCCCATAGGGCCATGGGAATGTTTGAGGTGATTAGGAAAGTCAGTCACAGGGACATGATTTTAACAACACATGCCTCACATAAAAGCACTGACTGGCTGAAAGGAGAAAGCATAAGACAAAAAAAACAGAGTGATATTTTTTTCTTGTAAAGGATTTCCTAAGAAAAGTAAACCACACAGACATTATGTGAAAAAAAGAAAAATGACACTATTTAATGAGTAAGTCATCATCCACTATGGAGTACAAGAACTCTATTCTTGTCATACTAAATGACTGGAAGCGTGCTAGCTAGAGCATCGGGTACAGATTTGCTACTCTCTGTAGTCTGCAGCTGGGGCAGCTGCAATGGGCAAAAAATTATCTTTGATTCCAATGGCCCTGCTCTTCTTCAAGTGCTTTTCAATTGTAGCCTGACTGCACAGAGACATAATTAATAGTATGTTACACACACTAGTGTGGGTCTCTGACTCTATATTAATACACACATCATGTATAACATGCAGATAATAGATATCCTGTCTGCTGTAAGCAGACAGTGGGAAAATGATGCACTGCAGTACAGGGAAAGGAACAGAATATATACATGTTATTGGGCATGTTCATCACAGAGTATCCCATCTGCAAAAAACTAAATTTTAGACACTTAATCACACTTTACTTTCTGGCCTCACCAGCAAACCTAAATTATATAAATCTAATAAATTTGCTTGGCAGTAAGAGAAGGAATCCTGACTTAGGGACAGGTTTAGACTACAGTTTGATGGAGGGGTTACTCCATTACAAATGTGACAGATATCACATCCGCCGTATATGGAATATATGTTACTTTTGTGATGGAGTAACCCCTTCACCAGACTCTAAAAATCAGGCCCTTAGTTTGCTGCAGTAGGGTAAGGTACAGGGAAAAGGCAAGGTATGTAGGTAAAGGTTTGCAAAAGAATAGTGAGGGGGTTCACTGATGATGTAGCTTCGGCTCAAAGCAAACACAAGGAGATGATGGATGGAGTGCAGAAACTTTTCAGGCACTCTCCCCCAGTCACAGATCTGGGTTGAATCCATCATAGTTCTTTAGCTCACTTCGCCACCCCAGTTAAGACCCAGCCATATGCAAATCAGTCTTGAGCCTGTTCTTCATGGGAACAGTCCAGCCCAAACTGCCAAGCCAGGTCTTCCCTGGACCGGAAATAAGCATCCTGGGATCAATTTCGGGGTAAAACGCCTCATCAGCCAGGCTAGCTTGAATCCAGTGGCAAAGTGAGCAAGGGACCAAATGATTGGGCATACCCTGCCAAACTAGGTGGAACATAGCAAATACGAGGAGATGATGGACAGAGTGCTGAAACTTTTCAGACACTCCCCCCGCCCCCGTCACAGATCTGGGTTGAATCCATCATTGTTCTTTAACTCACTTTGCAACCCCAGTCAGTCACCGTAGTTGAAACTGAAATTTGATGAATGTCAAATTTGAGCAGGTGTAAATCAATTATGGAAGCCATATGAACAACTTGTCCCGTAACATGTGGTGCTTGCCATAAATGTTTTTTTCCAATGCTTCTGGTAGGCTGGGACAGAGATTAGAAACAAATAAATGAGTGTGGTACCAGGAAGTGAGTGACTAAGTTGGCACTCAGACAGAACAGAAAGACACCTTGTTTTCATTTTGGTTTGCAATCCATTGAAACTGTATAACTGCTACAGTAACAGAAACAGCCACAAATTGCACAGCCAAAACTGCAGTGCTGGATTGAACCATGAAGCAGTTGGATGGGATCATGGCCCATGGGTTGCGACTCACGAAGTGCCATGGGCAGGGAGGTCATGGATAAATGATGATGGGTGGGATATGCCTCACTTAACAAATACAGTCGATATACTAGTAATTGTCAATAACTATACAATGTGACTTACATTTGCCCATCCCTGGCACCGCAGAGACTCCCCCTTCAGCTACTGCTGGCCTCTTCACTGGTGGTCTGTGTGGCTAGAAAAAACATTACACATTTTAGATTGCAGATACACCTCCCACTTTTCATTTTTTTAAGTAAAAAACAACAGCGGCACATGACTACAGTTTAGTTCGCAGTATCTCCTCTCCCATCTAAAATATCACTTTGGGCATTTTGCTGGTTGACAATGTTAGATAAGCCAGTAGTCTGTAATGTAATGAAGAGGCAGAGATATGATGACTGTGAGTCATTTAAAGCGCAATGAAGGGGTAGAATAAATTAGTCAATAAGGACAAATGGGTATGGTTGGCAACAGCAATGGGACAGTCCTCATAATTCTCTTCTGCCATTATGCAATGTCATCGAAACTGCTGGGATACTGAATAAAAATACATATAACACAGCATGGGAAGAGTCACCATAACCATGGCCACTCTCTCGTCATTTGAGTATGAGCAAGAATTAGAAAGCCTTCTCAACAAACAAGCAAAGAAGAGCTTGATTGGGTCAGCACACTATGCAGTCTTCACAGTAGAATACCTAATCTAGTGTCTGAGGGCATCATTTTGATGCCGGTCGGTTAGGAGACTGCCAACAAGCATGCGGGTGGTCCTACCATGCTATTTGGATGCAACCACCTGGCTGCCGGTCGGAAACACGTTGGGGGCATGCTGCTGCCGTGAGAAAGGGCTGCAGCACATGCCAAGGCTGTGAATGCACATAATGCAGATCCGTGCACTGTATGCCATTTCGTGCATGGCACATGGTGCACGAAGGTGAGTGGGGGCATTTACATGTGCCACCAGGGTAACATTTCAGTGGCCCACGATGAAAGGGGGCCACGCTTGGGGCTCCCAATATCCCATTCTGACAGCCTTTTCATGGCTGTGTTCCCGCCATGAAAAGGCTGTCAGAATGAGGCCAGCCTCTGCACTGCCGCCATGCTAGGACGATGCTCTGACCCCCACCCAGTCTGGATCTCTGATCCTGGCAGAGGTGGCGGTCTTTCATCACACAGCTGTGGGTCCGACCGCCAGCATGGTAATATGGTCGGACCGAAAGGATGTGGTTGGTCATACTGCCACCGACGGCCTGTCGGTGACCCAACCGCCTGACATCCTAATCAGGCCCTTCAATCAATCAATCAATCAATCATGTCACTTATAAAGCGCACTACATACCCGCGAGGGTCTCAAGGCCCTTAGTCTTACAGTACCAGTCCATAGGGTATAAAGTTAGGAGAGAGGGACAGCATAAACAAGCAGAAGAAAACTTAAGATACAGATTAGCACAGACTCAGGAGGAAGTCAGTTACAGAAACAAGAAATATAGAAAAATGGATAATGCATGGAGGGGTAACAAGAATAAACATTAAATAGAACGAAGAGCATTTAAAAAAAAGTCCCTATATATAAGAAAGGAGGAAAAATTTATCTAATAGGAGAGATAAACGTTAGAGAAATAAATATTAAAGAGAACTTACTGGGGCCAGCAAAGCCGTCCTCCTTGGCCCGGCACTCTGATGCCCTTGTCTTCCCCTTGGGTGCTGATGTAAGAAATAAAGAAGATAGCAAAAATAGATTAGTGGTACAGTTAATCACCTAGAAAATATTTGACAGGCAATGACAGATGCAGTAACACATTGACATTATACTTTTCTAAATCAGATTGCCTATATTATCAAGTTTACCTATTTCTAATTTCCGAAACCTTACCTAAGCCCTATTCCAAAAAACCTGAACTAAATTTTAAATACTTGATCTTTACTTCACAAATCACACCCCCTTTGATGGGCAAACTCAGTAAGTTTCCCTTTTGAATGCATAGATGCATATTTTACATCACTGGAAGATTGCTTGGGACTGTACAAACTATGTTAAAAAAGAAAACTGAGAATGCTAACTCACCGATAATATATTACTACTACTACTACCACAGTACCCCTATCTTAGTGATGGGAAGACAGAGGAGTCAGCATAACTTCTTACATAATCAGCCCAAGAGAGCGCCTACAGCAACAACCAGAAATAGGTCCACTGCAGAGGGTACTTTCTACAGCTTAAAACTCCTCAACAAATTCAAGCCTTCTCTACCACCTAATGACCTAAAAACAGCAAAGCAAGCGCAAGTTCTGTCCAGACTAGACTATGGAAATGCCACACTCACTGGAGCACCCAAAGAACACGCAGCCCCTATGAGAGCCACCCTAAATGCAGCAGCAGGAATGGAACACAACCACATTTTCCCTTCTCTGCAAAACTTAAAGTGGCTTCCAATCGAATCACATTGTTACTTCAAAATGGCCTGTCTCACCCATAAAGTCCTACACACTGGCAAACCAGATTACTTTGTAGCCAAACTCACAAAAACAGGTCAATCAAGAAACCTAAGAAGCTCCAATATGCTACTTCTTATCCCCCCAAAAGACACAAACAAAAAACCCTCTCCCACTCATTGTCAGTGAAATTGCTCTCCCACCCTCGCAGCTCCACCATTAAGTGAGGCCTGCCCCTGCCCCTGCACTCTCGAGTGTTGGTGATCGAGGCCCTCCTCCACCCGCAGGTTTCCTGCGCCTCATCCCTGGTGGTCCAGTGGACCTCTGTCTCCTTCCTCTAACTCTGCTCTTTCACTCGTTTTTCTACCCTTTTTATCTTTCACCTTTCTGCACTTTTCTGCATCTCTGCTCTTTTGTGCCTTATTTCTGCTCATTTTCCCTTCCTCTCGCTCTGCCCTTTCACTTGTTTTCACTCGTTTTTCTACCCTCTTTTATCTTTCACCTTTCTGCACTTTTCTGCATCTCTGCTCTTTTGTGCCTTATTTCTGCTCATTTTCCCTTCCTCTCGCTCTGCCCTTTCACTAGTTTTCACTCGTTTTTCTTCCCTCTTTTATCTTTCACCTTTCTGCAGCTCTGCTCTTTTGTGCCTTATTTCTGCCTATTTTCCCTTTTTTCTTTATCCCTTATTTCCTCCCTTTACCTTTCCCCGCCGCTGCTGCCCCCGCGGCCCCTCCCCCCAGCGCGACCGGCCCAATCCAGCTCCCTCCCCGCCTCCCAGCTGTCCAGCTCTCCCCGACCCCTACTTAATGGCGGCCACTGCGGGGACAGGCGAGCAAGACCACTGACTCATTGTCAGTGAAATTGCTCTCCCACCCTCGCAGCTCCACCATTAAGTGAGGCCTGCCCCTGCACTCTCGAGTGTTGGTGATCGAGGCCCTCCTCCACCCGCAGGTTTCCCTGCGCCTCATCCCTGGTGGTCCAGTGGACCTCTGTCTCCTTCCTTTAACTCTGCTCTTTCACTCGTTTTTCTACCCTTTTTTATCTTTCACCTTTCTGCACTTTTCTGCATCTCTGCTCTTTTGTGCCTTATTTCTGCTTATTTTCCCTTCCTCTCGCTCTGCCCTTTCACTTGTTTTCACTCGTTTTTCTACCCTCTTTTATCTTTCACCTTTCTGCATCTCTGCTCTTTTGTGCCTTATTTCTGCTCATTTTCCCTTCCTCTCGCTCTGCCCTTTCACTTGTTTTCACTCGTTTTTCTACCCTCTTTTATCTTTCACCTTTCTGCACTTTTCTGCATCTCTGCTCTTTTGTGCCTTATTTCTGCTCATTTTCCCTTCCTCTCGCTCTGCCCTTTCACTAGTTTTCACTTGTTTTTCTTCCCTCTTTTATCTTTCACCTTTCTGCATCTCTGCTCTTTTGTGCCTTATTTCTGCCTATTTTCCCTTTTTTCTTTATCCCTTATTTCCTCCCTTTACCTTTCCCTGCCGCTGCTGCCCCCGCGGCCCCTCCCCCCAGCACGACCGGCCCAATCCAGCTCCCCTCCCCGCCTCCCAGCTGTCCAGCCCTCCCCGACCCCTACTTAATGGCAGCCGCGGGCGCGCCGCTGGCGTGCCGAAGGCACGTCAAAGGCAAGCCCGTCTGCGCCCGTCCGCGACCCGACCGCGACCAGCGCCAGGAACCCTGGACCTCCGCCCCGCCAACGCTACGACCCAGCAGCACTCCACTCACTCAACCCAGGCCGCAACAACAACTGCAAGCTAGCATCACCAGCCGACTCCCACGGACCCTTCAGCTGTCACCGCTGCCGGCACACCTGCAGCACCGCCAAGAACACGGATCCAGCACAACCTGCCCACAAGAACACAACCGAACCGAAGACCCTGCAATGCATCCTCCTCAACGTCCGATCCCTCCACAAACACGCCACAGAAATCTGGGACCTCCTCGACAGCACCACCCCGGACGTAGCGTTCTTCACCGAAACCTGGACCAACACCACCTCGGGACCGGACATCGCCATCGCCATCCCCCAAGGATACAAGATCTCCAGGAAGGACCGCCCCACCCGCCCAGGAGGAGGAATCGCCATCGTCCACAAATCCAGCCTCCGCCTGAGCACACTCCCTGACGAGCCCACAGAACTGATGGAACACCTTCACTTCAAGATACTGGCCAGCCCCACCGCCACCCTCCGAGGAACCCTCATCTACCGACCCCCTGGACCCCGCGGACCCTTCGCCAACTCCATCACGGACATTATCTCCCCGCAGGCCATCGCATCCACCAACTACACCCTGCTGGGAGACCTCAACTTCCACCTCGACAACCAACTGGACCCCAACACCACATCCCTCCTGGACAACCTCCACAACATTGGACTGCGCCAGATCGTGACCGAGCCCACGCACTCAGCAGGACACACCCTCGACCCCCTCTTCACTACAGGAAACTCCATCACCTTCAGCCACACCACCGAACTCCCATGGACCGACCATCATTGCGTCCACTTCACCTTCACTTTTCCACGAAGAAACTGGACCAAAATCACCAACGACCAGCTCACCTCCTCACTCAACAACTCCACCCCAACCATCGCGGAAAATGACGACCTCAACACCGCAGCCCGAACCCTGCATAGATGGATCTCGGACAGCACCAACACCATAGCCCCCTCAAGAAAAACAACAATACCCGCACCAAGAAAGCCAGATGGTTTACCACTGAACTTCGAGAGTCCAGAAGCACATGCCGCCGCCTCGAAAAGGCATGGAGGAACACCAAATCCACAGAAGCCCACGACAACTTCAGAGCCGCCACCAACGCCCACCATCAACTCATCAGAGAAACGAGGAAAAAGCGATTGAAGACAGAATCTCCACCCACGCGCACAACAGCAAGGAACTCTTCAGCATCATCAAGGAGTTCGCCCAACCCACTAGCGAGTCTACCGACATCCCTCCCTCACAAGACCTCTGCGACAAACTCAGCACCTTTTTCCACCACAAAATCAAGAGCATCTACGACAACTTCGACGAAGACAACCAACACACTGAACCCTCACCAACCACCCCCGACACCCGGAAACCAGCGATTGACGACTGGACAGCCCTCGGAAACCCGCCAACCCTCACGGACCACGCACGCAACCTGGGAATCATCCTGGACTCCGAGCTCAAAATGGACCGCCAGATCAACTCTGTCTCGTCTTCCTGCTTCCACACCCTCCGCCTCCTTCGTAAGACCTTCAAATGGATCCCCCTCGAGAACCGAAAGACCGTCACTCACGCCCTGGTCACCAGCAGACTCGACTACGGCAACGCACTCTACGCCGGAATAAACAAAAACCTCACCCGCAAGCTACAGAACATCCAGAACGCCGCCGCAAGACTGGTCCTCAACCTGCCAAAACACTGCCACATCTCCCAGCACCTGCGCACACTCCACTGGCTCCCTGTCGAGGCGAGAATCACCTTCAAGATGCTCATCCACGCACACAAGGCCCTCCACCGCACCGGACCAGCATACCTGAACACCCGACTCAAATTCCACGCACCCCAAAGGACCCTACGATCAGCCCAGCTCTCCTACGCCATGGTCCCCCGCACCAGAAAGACCAGATCGGGAGGCCGCTCCTTCTCCTTCCTCGCGGCCAAAGCATGGAACGCCCTTCCGCTCCACCACAGACAGACAACATCGCTCCCCATCTTCGCAAGAAACCTCAAAACCTGGCTCTTCGACAGACCCCCTCCTTGATGGATGGAACCTGCACCCCCCACCCCTAGCGCCTTGAGACCCTTACGGGTGAGTAGTCGTGCTTTAACAAACCCCTGATTGATTTCTCAGGCAACACCCCCAAAATCTGGAATTCAATCCCAATACATATCAGTACCAACCCCTCCTTCACAAGCTTCAAGAGACAATTAAAATAATTTTTCCTTCAACCGTCACCTCTATCCCTCTGGACAATAGCCGCTCTATATCACCTTGTAATCCCCTACTAATGACGGTTATCACTGCTGCAAAGCTTCTCACTGATCCGATCCTCAACTCCTCAATTGAAATACTCCACTCTGCCTGAACTGAAATTTTATTACATTTTATTAAATTGAGAACTATCAAGAATCCCTGTTTATTAGTGTACTGTGACTGTTTATGATTCTGTTGTGTATGTTGCTGTAAAGCGCTCTGATACCCCTTGGGTTGTGTCAGCGCTATATAGAACTCTTAAAATAAACTATTCAAATAAAATAGGTAGCACCGAGTGCCTGGATTACATAATATTTGTTACGTTACGTTACATGAACTTAACCTACTTCTGAGTGTGAGCAGCATGCTGTTTGGAAAAATAAATTTGCATTATAGGATAGGACACAAATTAGTAATAATTAATTACTATTACTCACTAAGTCCCACAACCTGGATGCCCAGCAGGTCAAGCAGATCCCTCTCTTGGTCCAGCATGTCAGCCCAGGAGTGCATCAGTTGCTGCTGGATGCGCCAAACCCTAGTTTGTTGGTGAATGCATTGTCGCACCCTCCCCCACAGCAGCCGACGCTCCCATAGGCTGTACCCTGATGCAAGCATGGAGGGGAGTAGGTGCGGCACAAAAAGAAAAGAGTGTAGCCACCTCCTCCTTGCTAAAAGCGGTGTGAGGCTGCACCCCCTGGCAGCGGCGACGCCCACAATGTGTGCGGTTTGCTGCACCCGCTGCACTGGCTTCGCATCTCCAAAGCTCTGCCATGGTGCTGAGTGAATATTTAGAGAAAGACAGGAGGAAGAGAAGGAATAGACTAGAGAGGGAGACATTAGGAAGTTAGGGGAAGTTAGGGGAAAACTAATAAAGGAGTAAAAAGTCATAGAATATAAAAAAAAGAGGCAAAAACGTAAAATACACCAACACAAATACACACACTAAGGAAATAAATGTAAAACAAGGGAGGATAAGTTGGATAAAGTAAGGATGGCAAAGATATAGTTAGGATTGAGAAGTAGGCCTAGTACCATGCGCTGAATAGGAAAAATGAAATGGGCGCATAGGCGCGGTGACTGCGTGGTGCAGTTTGAATGTGTGTTGCTACACGCAGCTCGCTAATCGCACCAATCGGCATGAACGGATGGCCGAGCACAACTCCACCCATTCACGCACAGTTAGGTGGAGTTCATGGAGTTTTCCTACCACTCCGCAGAATTCTGTATAATGGCACTCCGCGAACTCCGCCCTCTACTAGTTAACACCATAATTATCTCAAACACTGTTAATCTCAATTTCTTACTCTTCAGAAGCACAGTAATTGTTGTTCTCAGTCACTGTGTTTTTTTATGTTGCTTGAAATTAAGGAGGAAGCATCTCTGCCTCTGTCTTGTACTCCTGTGCCAGAGGTGGAATGAAAAAATGAAAAAATTATAAGGAGCACCCAGGTGACTGACTCCAGAGTTTCTACTGAGATTCTGTAGTTGAGTGAGACTGACAAAATCACAAGTGGGGAAGGGGAACTTCATATTTATAGCAAAGGCCTCTGGGAGGGAAGCGTCTTTAAGCAGGGCTGGATTGGTCATACTGTCATTTGGATATTTTGCTGGTGGTCTGCAGAGCATGGGTTTGCTTTCAAAGCAGGATGGATTGCCACGAATCAGCCATTCAATCTGCCACAATTTAGTTGTGGCCTACAGTACTAGACAGCAGATTTGAACATTTCTGCCACAAATGATTTTGGTTTTCAGTCTGGCTCTTAAGTGTTCACTAAGGACTTGCATTTTTGGATTTCTGGGCAGTGGAGTGCCTGCCATGTGGAGTGTTCACTTCATAATATGTAAGGACTGTGACAAGGAAGATGATGAGAACATAATTCTATTGCTTAGATATTGAGTCTATTGCAACGCTGCACACATTTTCCTCACGGAGTGCCAAAATGCTATTTCTTTTTCTTACATTTAATATCAATTAAACTGAAACAGGACTGAGACCGCCATTATCATTTCACTTAGCCTACAATGGATTGTAAGGACTGCTGATATGGCTGCCCTTGTAATAGTAATTGTTCCTTGTGTGACCCTATTTACTATTGATTAAATGTTTTTTTTCGAAATGTTCTCTGGTAAACAATTGTGAAAGATCGGTGGTTTAAAGGCTACTGTGATCTATATAAAATCCCTTCATGTATCACCAGAGTTTCCCAGATTCCTAAATTCACTGATTTAGCTCCAGTAGCCATGTCACTGTGCCAGTCACAGTGCCAAACATTCGCTCAGTTGTGCTTTAAGTTGTTGAATTTATCTATACCTGCTACTGGGACATAGCAACATGTCGGGTGATAACTAACATTTTTGTCATTCACAAATTAGTTGGGTAATACATTATACGCTTGCGTTTAATTGAGCATAGTTGTTTGGAATGGCATGTGTTAATTTATTCTTCACTACATCAGAGATGTTATACAATGCGTCCAGTACTTGTGAAGATTGCGTCCAGTAGAACACAGAAGAAGCCATTGTTTTGTCAAGAAAGAGTGAATTGTATAGAAAATCGGCTCTTGGTGGCTGGTCCAAACATTCAGGACTGTAAAAGTATACACTTCCGAGTTGGGACCATCAGAGGCAGTGGAGCATGAGCATTGGTTCCAGGTTTCCCCAAAATGGTTGCAGCTAGCAAATTGATGCCTGCTCACTTCTCATATGCTGTAGGTTTCCCTCTGGGTTAGTTTGTCACCAGCATTTTTAGGTCAAGCGTATAGCGGCACCGGGCATGCGCTGCTCGCTCTGCGAGGCATGCAGTAATGGAGTATGGAGTGGAAGCCCCACCCATGTTTTTAATTGGCTCGTGTAATTGTCTTTTATAAATGCTGCCTTCTGATTGATTATGAGGCTTGTTAGTCCCTCCTTATTATGGCCATGTCTTCATTTGTACCCTCCCATGGCTACTGGCCCCTTTACTTTGAGTGTTACACGGTACGGTATGTGTTATTTAGACTGTGAGCACCACTTTGTCCGTGCTTCTCGCCCTCTTCTCCCCCTGCCCCCGCCTGCACTCCTGTTGTCCATGCTTCCCCCCGTTCCTGTTGTCCGTGTTGCAATGTAATAGGTCTCGCGTAAATGCGAGTCCTATTGCATTTCAAATGCTTTTTTTAAATTAAACTGACCTGCTCTAAAATGTAGGCATGCATGGTATGTCTAAATAGGATACGGAAACCTTTGGAAGACCGACAGGCACAAAACATTTAAACAAATAAAAGAAAGACACAGAGGGCTTCAGTCGAAAACAGGGGGCCCGATTCACAAAAGTAATCTGAGACAAAATCCTAACTTTGCGACTTTTGGTATTCACAAAAGGTATTCAGTAGTAGTAAAGTTAGAATTTTGTCTTAAGTTTGTCTAAAGTTTTGGTCTTAAGTTAAACTTAAGTTAGGATTTTCTCTTAAGACCAAAACTTAAGACAAAATCCATACTTTACTACTACTAAATTCCCTTTGTGAATACCCAAAGTCGTAAAGTTAGGATTTTGTTTCAGATTAGTTTTGTGATTCGGGCCCAGGGAGTTTCATTTTGAAATGGGGATAAATGGCCGGGCAGAGCCCAACTGGCTGAAGTGCGCAGACACCAGGGCCCGATTCCTACACAAATACGAACATTGTGCAAGTGGGTCTCGAGCCAGCCCTCCCGCGCCCCCGAGGGCCAGCTCGTGTCTGTTATTGATCAACATTTTCTGCTCAACCTCGAGCTGCTCTGACGCTGCGCTGCTGCTCTCCTGACTTTCCACAAACAATTCTGTGCCCGGGGGCGGCTGCAGGCCCCGAAGAGGCCCCCACCGAGCCCAGCAGCCCCTCGCCATTATCACCGCCCTGCTGGCCCTGGCCTGGGCCATCGCCAGCTTACTGGAGGCCTTGGCCCTCGGCGAGTTAAGAGTCCTGGAGGCGGGGGTTGGGCTTGGAGAGGCATGTGGTTTATGGGGAAGGGGCCATGATATGCTAACCTTGTGCTTTTGTGAATTAAACGTTCCTAAAATGATTGTGTCATCGGGGGGCTTCTAATAACGCAAGAGAAATGTGGTTTTCTTCTACACATCCCAGCGTATGGCGTTTTACTCACCAAAATACTTTGACTTGGTATATCAGATAGCTCGGTGGGTTGATTCCCTGCTGCAGAGGGCTATCCACTACCTTTTCACTTTTACTTAGGGGCCCCAGGCCCTTGGCCAGCCAATGCAGCATGAAAGATGCTTTTTAGGGGTGCTAATACTGTACCATAGAGGCTATAGAGCTGACCGTTACACCCACCCATCCAGACCAGAAAGGAGTAAGGCTGATCTGTAGTTTCACAGTCTGATTCGGATAGGATTTGATGTCTTGGCCCACCTTCTTCCCTCACAGGTTGCACCAGAAACAAAAGGCTCACCTGTATCGTGTCTGACTGGCCCTGAGCTGTTCCCCCAGAAGATGTGTTTACTGCAAAACCAATGGGTTAATATAATTTATAGGTATAAGTAATGACCTCTTCATACTTGCTGTACACGTTCTCTTCCTTCCGCAATACACCCTAATATCGGAATCCATTTTAACGCTGCAGAACAGTTAAGAACCTCTTTTTTAAAAAAGGTCCAGTTTATATTATTTGATTCCATTCACATATTCAAATGTACTGTATTTATTTACTTACCGTGGCGCACAAATCAGTTTTACGACTCCAATATCTCATTTGACACTTGTGTTTCACAAAAGATTTTATATAATCCTGCTTTTTGGGTGAATAATATCTTCTTCCCAGAGACTGTAGCACGCACTACACTTTCTCCTCTCTTGCTTCAGTGCCCGTTTCATCACATTCTGCCTTTCAGTGCAGCATAACGTCCAGAGCTATTTTGGGGCATCACTGCAGTGGGCGCGGCAGATGGCACAGTTGTGATTTTGTGCACCTTCGATCGGATCCTGCGCTAATTAGCTTTCCTATTTGCACCGATTTTTGTAAACTGTGTTTCGGTAACAGCGCTGCAGCTTCATCTCTCTTCCCAGTGGTAATTCCTCATTCTTCATCTTCTGCACAACGCTGCAGACTGCTTCTTTCATCCGGTTATTCACTCCCTCATTGCAACTCCTCTAGGGAGTGCGGCACCATTGCTGTTTGTTTAATATGATTTGTAAAATACAACCAAATAAACACCAATGGTGGCTTTTTAAAAAACAAGCACACAAAAAACTCCCTTCCAATAACAAATGTATACTCTAATGCAATCTTGCGCTTTACAATTGCATTAAAGGTGCAGTACTTTATGTGGCGAATAAAGGTCCATTTAACATAACATAACAGGTGTATTTGTAAAGCGCACGATTACCCGTAGGTGTCCTGGCGCTGAATAACATATGTTTATTGTTACCCAACTCAATGGTACTCATTTTATCGACCTCAGATGGATGAAAGGCTGAGTGGACCCTCCGGGATTTGAACCTGTGACCATGAGGTCAAACACAGGCCCCTGCAGTGGCTGCTTTAGTCCACTGAGCACCAGACCCGGCTAGGGAACCCCTAGTAACGATCAAGTATACTACACACTTTCCTTAATTCATGGATTGTCTTTTATTACTTATGCTAGTGCTAGGATATTTAAATTAAAAAAAATCTAAGAAACCTTCTCATTTTCTAAGCCAATAGCTTTAAAATAATATAATGCGAGACCTATTGCATTGCAAATGCTTGTTTATTTTTCTCCCTGCCTCAATTCATGTGCCCTCTTCTGTGTTTTTCTCCACAAAACCTTTTGCCTCATTACCGTCACAATCTCTCAGATTGATTCAGAAAAACCATGAATGGTGATTTGTCAACATCCTCAATGCGGTTCCTTCAGGGTGCCGGGACGTTTCCTGATGCTTTCACGGCTGTGAAGGATCCGGTGAAGGGTGAGTTATTTTTTACAATTGAATGTTAAAAAATATTATTGAGGTCTGGACCGATTTATTCTGTAATGTTAGTATGCTACTCATTAGGACGATGCCAAGCCCCAAATATTACCTTAACACTCCCATATGTAGGAGTACCTAGAGGTTCCTCCTTTAGCGTCAGACGGCAGAAGTGTTCTCTCTCCCTTTCCTAACCCTAAAGCTCGTTTTACACTTATTGTCCTGGAGAGATGTCTGTTTAGGAAGATTGTAAATTAACCTTCTAATCCATTGCACCTCTTACCCTTGCTGGATGGGGGCATTCCTAACAAGACTGAAGCAATGTGGACAGGGTGAACGTCTTTTGTTATTTATATCGATTCATCTCGTTTTTTCTACTTCAACACTGAAAAAACCTGCTTAACGCGGCACTTTCTCCTTTCTACATTAATTATTTACCAACGCTTGAGATCATGGGATCCTTTTAAGAAGGTGAGAAAATGCAGTGCTCTGCAAAGCCGATACATTTAGTACAGTGTGTCCCAGACTTATTTTATTTCATCTTGCATCTATAATTAGAATTTAGAAGGAATATCAAAATCTACAGTATATTTAACTCTCAATAGGCATTTCTTCCAAAACCATGGCATATCTTTGTTCCTAGAACTGTTTGTTGGAATAATGAGCTGCTGTAAGAAAAACATTACTGGTGTCTTCTCAATATGGTTTCTCAGAAAGAAGATAAAAAATGTCAAGAAAGACACAATCTTGATATAATTGGGCAAGCAAGCAACACATAATTATAGGATTTATTTTCAGATTCAAGTTGGCTGACATAAATATGCCACTCTGAAAGGTTATTATGCAATAGTTGCTTAAAACTACTAAACAAAAAGTAGTGAAGTAGTGAACTAACCGACCTCCTTTATTACAAGAACTGGACATGTCGACCCACGAATAGTAAACTCGAGTCAGGTTTTTATGTCACGCTCAAGAACTATAAAGGAGAACTATATACATATAATGAATTTCAATAGGGTTTTTTTGCATTTCTTTGAGTCATTTATTTATATAAAGAGAACAAAAACGACCATCTGGGCGAAAGAACACTGCGCAGGGTAGCCCTTTAGAGATAATAATATAAGGAAAATGATAAATAATATACTAATTCACGTACATAGGTAACGATAGTGCAGCGGGTGCAGTGGCACCAGAGGCAAGGGGAGTACAGAGGTTCACTTCACACAATTAATGGTTGTTTTGTATGAAAAATAAATAAATGAGGGAATGGGGGCCCAATTTCCTTTCTTACATTGGGGCATATACCATCTTTACTGCACCACTGTACCTTTTAATATAATAGAGAAAAATGAACTAACAGGTATAACGCAGTAATTGTTTCCTGCATGGTGGTTATGATTCAACCAGTATGTTGTTTATCTGGCACAATATGTTATCACAACTTTGACTGTCCGTAAACTATTGGTTGATTTGACAAACTGCAGCTCTACCCAAAATATTACTCATTAGTAGCTCCCCAAGCATAAGGTAAAGTAGATCAGCTCCACTATCTGTAATATGGCAAGTAACATGATGCCTCTCTTACAATCTTTTATGATGGCGGCAAACTATGCCATCAAGGGCCTGATGTACGACGCGTTTTTGCATGCGCATCATGGGCCATGTACAAAGCCTATTTAGCGAGTCACAATTTATTTGCGACTCGCTAAATAGGTTTTACTGACTTGCTATTTGAAAGGGGCGTTCCCTTCCAAATAGCGAGTCTCAAAACCATGTACTAATGTTTTGCGACCGCAATAGCGGTCGCAAAACACTCGCAATTACCACCTACTAGGTGGTAATGCATTCGCAAATGGGAAGGGGTCCCCTTTGCAAATGCATGCGAAAATATTTTTAAGGGCAGGCAGTGGTCCCAGGGACCACTGCCTGCCCTTAAAAATGAAACAAAAACGTTTCTTTTTTTTTTTTTATGCATCCCGTTTTCCTTTAAGGAAAATGGGCTGCATTTAAAAACAAGCATTGGCATAGCCAATAGGTCTCGCCTTTGGGACCTTATAAGTATTTAGTTATGCAGCACAATATCCTTACTGCAACAACATTAACTGTTGCATGGCTAAACACTTATAAGGTCCCAAAGGCGAGACCTATTGGCTATGCCAATGCTTGTTAAATAAGGCTCTGTTCGAATTTAGTGTCCCTGACCTGGACGGGTAAACAGAGGGTGGCATGGGAACATTACCCTTTTAGCAAAGCGGCCTTAATGCCCCTGACATGCATCTTTACACCTACTAAGCACAAGCCCAATTTATTTATTTTTGACTTCACCCTACATCGTTTAAAAAAAAAACTGCAGTGGAAACTGATCAAGCAGCCCCTGTCACCTGAGAACGAGACTATACCGGACGTACAGGCCTCCATGTGCTGAGATCAACACGATTGACTGTACCCGCTGGGATGGACTGCGGAGGCGAGCCCATATCCCCTACCTATATGCACCCAGCATGCCACTAGCCAAAACTCCTCCTCTCCCCATGCTGACTGATGAGGGGGCCTGTTGGCGTGTATG
The DNA here is from genome assembly GCA_963921515.1 of Calotriton arnoldi. Taxonomy (NCBI): domain Eukaryota; kingdom Metazoa; phylum Chordata; class Amphibia; order Caudata; family Salamandridae; genus Calotriton; species Calotriton arnoldi. The sequence goes on from CAWUFW010021198.1 coordinate 41,248, forward strand.
CTGGTTTGGACGCCTCACGTTTGGCGATCTGTACCCAGACGTGAATTTTCTCTCCCCTCCTGGCACTAACATTCACCTATAGCCCAATGCACTCGAGGTCTTACTGTACCACCAGCTGCGTGTTACATGCCGGGCCCTGCACAACACCTTCTCAGTGACCCCTTCCATGCTTCATGCTCTAGAACATCTGATTGTCAGTCCCTCCCCCCGGCAAGCCAATCACTCTTTTCTATACTACGATGCAGGAGAAAGCCCCCGTATGTGACCCTGGGGTTCGTGCTGCCTGGGAAACGAATACAGACTTCCCCCCGCCCTCCTCCCCCTTATCTCTTAAGTATGGTGGCACTGTTGCTGCACCCAATCAAAGGCCGTATCTCCCAATGATAGACTTAGCTTTATCTACTTCAGATTCCTCCACAGACTTCATTGCACAACCGTTCCCGTTCAGCTGCTGAGGATGGGACTTGCAGAGGATGCACAATTTGATGTGCTGCCCTGCAGGCCACCTTCCTACATATCGCTTGGGACTGCCCGAGGTGGCATGTTTCTGATCCCTCGTATACACCAAGACAGCCCAGATCACTGGTCATCTCCCACAGTGGATGCTGGTGGTTGCTGTCCAGGTGTGTGTGTGGGGGTGGGGGGCATCCCCTGAATCTTGGTGCCTCACTCGATGCTGCTTTTACTGGCTCAGTAACGGTTGGCTATCCACTGGGGACGGCGGCCTGTGCCTAAGACAGCCGATTGGTTACAGGATGCCACGTATTGTCAGGGAACAGCTGTCTAACTAGTGGGAACTTATGCCCGTGCACTCCAGGCCTAAAGAATTCTGGGCCCCACTCGCTCTGTATTTGCAGATGCGGGATGTGGCTTTAGATTTGAAAGAGGTGGTGGACCGCCGACTCCAGGGATTGCCTCTCGCTCGTGAGTGACATTCCTCTGAAATCGGCCATATGGCTGGGGGGGCCCCTCTGCATGACCTACACTTTCTTTTCCTTGATGTGAGCTACTGCGGCTGCCTTTTCTGCTATGAGTTCCATTGTATATGTCTGATTGTCACTCGTGCGATGCTTTGCTTTCTGTAAGGTATGCTTTTCACCCTTCCCCTTTTCTTCCTTATTAAAAAAAAAAGTATTAAATCATGAATGTCCAAGGCATTTAAAAAAACAAAGTGCAGTAGTAAGACCGCATTTAAAGCGTGGGGGATAGACTCTAGACCCAACAACATTAGGAGAAAGTGAAGCCTCAAAAGAAGAGTGTGAAGAACTTATGGAGGCATTTTGAACTAGAAAAGTCATTTAAGCAGTAAACATAAACATATGACTTGGAGCAGTCTGAAGAAGTAACCGAGCCAAAAGAGCACTCAATTGTGAGGCATTGTGGTGCTGAGATTCAAGGTCGGAGGAGGTGTGGCTAGCCTAAAGGGAGATCAGGTGGTTTTGGGACAATGTCAACACTACAAGCAGTGCAGAGCAAGGGGTGACTTATGGGAATAAACTCTTGAGGTACCAACCCGACGTTCGATGGTAAAACCGTGAACATAGCGAGTACTGAGCATGTCCCAGGCACAGCCGGATTTGCTTTTGCATTAAATACCATTATGATTAGCAGCATATGACTCCAAACACTAGACCGTACTATAATCTTTACAATTTTTTACAATCTTGTACCTAATATTGTGGCTGTAAAAGGCGTTTAAATCTTATTTGGAATTCCCCTACATAATAATGTGCTGCTGCCATCTTGTGACCAAACAGTATACAACCTTCTGTTGGATTAGCTTCTGATAATGCGAATTAATTCGGTTCTTTGTTGCAGTTGTTGGGGAAAAAGACAAGTGGGAGGGGTGGGGGAGTGTGGCCGAGAGCAGGGACGCGCAGCGTTTACCTTGCGGGAGCGAGAGCGATAATTGCTAACAGATGTCGCCAAAGCTCGCTCCCGCAAGGGAATCGCCAAACGTGCACGCGTTGTCATTGAAAGCAATGCAATGAATGCACGTTTTTGGGGAAAAAAGTGGATCGATTCCAAGAGGTCCCCCCTATGCAGCGCATGCGCGCTGCGTAGGCGGGACCTAAAAAAACTGCTTTATTTAAAAGCAGTCCCAGACATGGTGGTCTGCTGAGCCCAGCAGGCCATCATCCCTGGGAGGGCCTGTCATTCCCAATGGGCTCGCAAATTGCGAGAGGCTCATTAATATTAATGGAAGCGACCCCTTGGGCAAGGGTTGCTTCCAGGGGCCACATTTCTTTAAAAATTATATTCTGCCCCCCCTGGGGACAGATAGCCTGATTCTTTTGGCGTTTCTGGCCCCAGGGGGGGGGGCAGAAAAGCCCACTAGAGCCAGGGAATTTCTTTTTTTTAAATTGGAAGCGACCCCTTGGGCAAGGGTCGCTTCCAGGGGCCATATTTTTTTTAAAGTATATTCTGCCCCCCCTGGAGGCAGATCGGTTTGTTTATTTGGCCTTTCTGCCCCCATTTGGGTAGTGACATAGTGTGTTATAATGTGAATTGTTTTATTTCTTGTGAATTGCAATTGTAATGCTTTATTTCTCCCTTTTTGTTCTAGTTCAAGGCTTTTGCTCTTTAGACTGTTGCAGGTTACGGTTTCGTTACTGGTGGTACTGCTGTTTGTGTAGTTGCATGTGTTTGGTAAGAGACTTTTTTGTACAATGTAAATGAGTTTAATTTCTCTGCATGAATGTGTTTTTTGCAAATCGTGTAATAATACCAGTATGTTTGGCTTCTGTTTTTGAGTGTCAAAAACTTTTTGCATTTGTGCTTGATGTGTATTTTGTTGTCTTGTGAGTAATTGGTTTTGTTTTTTATTTCTAGTGGGATATCGTTGGTTTTTGCTGTGTCTCTGCAGAGTAGGTGCTGGTGAGTTTAGCTGTCTCTTGTAAGTGAATCATATAGTTTTTGAGTATATAGATCTTTGTGATAAAGACACACTTTTTTTACTTACTTATTTTGTACAGTGTTGGTTGTTGTTGATTTGTTTGTGCAGTCTCCTTTCTTAGTAAGGATAAAGGCTAGCCGCAGGATTACTGCTCAGCAGGTTGTTGGTATGCTTTTTGAGTCTTCCTCTGACCATGGTTCAGAGACTGACTCTGCATCTGAGGCAGAGGAGGCAGGGGAAGATTCAGGCAGTGAGTTTTCTCTCCACATGGAATCATCGGATGATGAAGCTACTCTCAGTGCGGATGAAGCTACTCTCGGTGTGGATGAAGCTACTCTCAGTGCAGATGAAGTGCCTGTGTTAGAGGAGGACATTGATATGCCGATAGTGCGGCAAGAGGCATCTGGGCTGCAGCCTGGGGCTGCAAGGCTTCCCGTTGAAAGTGCTGACCTCTGGGTTGCCCCAGGCATGGTGCAGCCGGCATTGCCAGACTTTACTGGTGTTCCAGGGTGTAGAGTGAATACTGAAAACTTTTTGCCAATACATTTTTTTCAGTTGTTTGTGGACGATGTATTTTTGGCACAGATTGTTGAGCAGACTAATTTGTATGCCGAACAGTTTAAGAGGGACAACAGTGCCAGCCTTAAGCCCCATTCTAGAGCTACCCGGTGGACTCCCACAAATCTGGAAGAAATGAAGAAGTTCTTGGGTTTAACTTTTTTGATGGGCTTGCTAAGGAAGCCATCAATGTCTTCATATTGGTCTACTAGTCCCTTGATGGCAACTGCTATATTTCAGGCAGTCATGAGTCGTGATAGGCATTTGCTTCTGCTTCGGATGATGCATTTTGTCGATAATGGTTTAGCGTTGCCACGAGATCACCCTGATTGTGACTGTCTTTTTAAGATTTGGCCTGTCATTGATCACTTTGTTGATCGATTTTCTGAGATCTATGCTCTAGGGAAAGAAATAGCAGTGGATGAGTCTTTGGTGTTGTTCAAGGGCCGCTTGGTTTTTAGGCAATACATTCCTAGTAAGAGGGCACGCTATGGAATTAAGCTGTATATGCTGTGTGACAGTCGGACTGGATATGTCTCTAATTTCAGGGTGTACACCGGTAAGGAATCCAGGATTAACCCCCTGGTTGTCCGTCCACTTTTGGAGTGACTGAGAAAATTGTGTGGGAACTTGGTAGAGGACTTTTTAACAAAGGCCACCATTTATATGTAGATAACTTCTACACTGGTGTGCGGTTGTTCAGGGAATTGGCCAAAGTGGACACTGTTGCTTGTGGCACAATCCGCTCTAACCGTAAAGGTTTCCCAAAAGAACTTGTTTCCCAAAAGCTTGTGCGGGGATAGTGCAGTGCGTTGCGAGGAGCTTCTAGCTGTGAAGTTTTCAGACAGGAGATGTCTACATGCTGACTACCATCCATGATGAAAGCACTTCACCTGTGACTGTTTGGGGTCAGGTTGCTGAAGTGCGCAAACCTGTGTGCATTTTAGACTATAATAGGCACATGGGGGGTGTTGACAGAGTAGATCAGAGGTTGGAACCTTACGCTGCTCTTTGTAAGGCTTACATTTGGTATAAGAAGTTGGCTATCCAACTTTTCCACTTGGCAACCTTTAATGGTTTTGTTGTATTCCAGGATTCTTGTCCTGAGTCAAAGATGACTTTTGCTAAGTTTCAGGAGTCTGTAATAGGCAGCCTTGTTTTAGTGGAACAGGCAAGTGTTCCTAGAGTTGGAGTGTTGGAGGATGTTGCTAGATTGAAAGATCGCCACTTTCCTGATCACATTCCTCCCACACCCTCAAAAGACTTTCCCAGTAGGAGATGTAGAGTCTGTTGGCGAAGAGGTATGCGGAAGGAGACTCGTATGTACTGCCCTGAGTGTCCTTCTAACCCTGGGCTGTGTGTGCCTGCTTGTTTTAGAATGTACCACACGCAAAAGAATTTTTGGGAGCATCCATGAGTGGTAAAGTGAACTGCCTGGCCTCTATTGTTTAATATTTTTTGTTCAGTTTCAAGGTTGGCATTTGTGTAGTGTATTTAGTTTCAGATTTTGTGTTAGTAGATTTGTATCTATTTGCAATTTGTTTGTGTTTTCTTATTTGTATAAAAAAATCCTAAATGTGATGGCGGTGTGCGTGGAGTGGCGCTTGTCTGGCGGTGTGCGTGGACTGGCGCTTGGCTGGCGGTGTGCGTAGACTGGCGCTTGGCTGGCGGTGTGTTTGAATTGGCGCTTGGCTGGCGGTGTGCGTGGACTGGTGCTTGGCTGGCAGTGTGTTTGGACTGGTGCTTGGCTGGCGGTGTGTTTGGACTGGCGCTTGGCTGGTGGTGTGCGTAGACTGGCGCTTGGCTGGCGATGTGCATGGACTGGCGCTTGGCTGGCTGTGTGCGTGGACCGGCGCTTGGCTGGCGGTGTGTGTGGACTGGCGCTTGGCTGGCGGTGTGTGTGGACTGGCACTTGGCTGGCGGTGTGTGTGGACTGGCGCTTGGCTGGCGGTGTGCGTGGACTGGCGCTCGGCTGGCGGTGTACATGGACTGGCGCTTGGCTGGCGGTGTGTGAGTAGTGACTAGCTGCTGGTCAATACACACAATGCTAGCCAAACGCCACTCCACGCAATCCGTGAGCTGGTGTGGTTGCTCTGTCAGGAATGTGGGCGTGTGAAAGTGATGGGCCCTTGAATGGCGCTGTCTGCTGATGTGAGTGTTGTAAAGTGCTGCGCCCGTGGCTGGCGGTGTGAATGGTTTTGTATGTGTCACACGTATGAAAGGTGTATGAATGGCCTGTAAAGAGGTTGGTGCCTTGTCGTGGCTTTACAGCTCACGAGCTGTGACTCAATGGTTCAGTTTCTCGTCCTTTCAATTATTAACAGTGCATTTCATTTTTGTGAAATCTCTGGTTAGTACAACTGTATATACTGAATATCACTCACCCTTGTGCCAAATCCAACCAGTATGTATGTGTGTTTGAGGAATAGGTGGTTGTGCAGAAAAATGTGTCTTTTCTGTTTTTGTCAAGCAGGGTATACCTTGTCTCTTTTTGTGAATGTTGAAATGTGTTGGTTTTGTGCCTGGTGGTGTGAATGGTCTTGTGTGTATCATGTGTGAAAGGTGTGTGAATGGCCTGTAAAGCGGTTGGTGCTTTGACGTGGCTTTACAGCTCACAAGCTGCGAGTCACTGGTTCAGTTTTTTGTCCTTTCAATTATTGACAGAGCATTTCATTTTTGCGAAATCTCTTGTTAATAAAATTATATATACTGAACCATCACTCGCCCTCATGCCAAATCCAACCAGTATGTGTGTGTCCTTGAGGAACAGATGGCTGTGCAGTAAACTTTGTCTTTTTTATCTCTCTGCCAAGGTGTATATTTCATCTAAGAATAACCTACCAACTGTAGATTTTGTCGTAAACTAAACAACCATGGGAGAACATGGTGATGTCTCTCTTGTGGATCCCAACAAGTTATCTTACCCACAATGTTCTGCAAACCTCAAAATGTCTGTCACATATTCCTTGCAATATTGTGCCAAAATTCTCACGCTGCAGAAAGAAACAACAAATTTCCTACCCCTTCGCCTTTCTCCAAGTATCCCAATAGAAATGGTACCTCACTCGCGTGGGTGGGTCAAGGAAACGTGACCGGCAAGGGCCCAAAACCTTCTGAGGCTACATCAAAATTTGCCTATCACAAAACAACCTGGTTTTGCAAGGGGGGGGTCACCTAGGTTTTTGGCCCCGTGCTCGGCGGCCATCTAGGGAAACCTACCAAACCCACACATTTCTGAAAACTAGACACCCAGGGATTCCAGGGAGGTTTGGCTTGCGTGGATCCCCCAACGTTTCCTTACCCAGAATCCCCTGCAAACCTCAATTTTAGCTGAAAAAATCACTTTTTTCACACATTTTTGTGTGGGAAAGTTGTGGCATCACCGGGCTGACACAAATTTCCTATCACCCAGCGTTCCCCAGGGTCTCCTGATAAAAATGGTTCCTCACTCGTGTGGGAGGCCCAAGTACCCACGACAGGCAGGGGCCCAAAACGTATTGAGGCGACATCAAAATTGCCTATCACCAAACAACCTGGTTTTGCAAGGGGGTTCACCTGGGTTTTTGGCCCCGTGCTCGGCGGCCATCTAGGGAAACCTACCAAACCTACACATTTCTGAAAACTAGACACCCGGGGGATTCCAGGGAGGTATGGCTTGCATGGATCCCCCAACGTTTCCTTTCCCAGAATCCCCTGCAAACCTCAATTTTAGCTGAAAATATCACTTTTTTCACACATTTTTGTGTGGGAAAGTTGTGGCATCACCGGGCTGACACAAATTTCCTACCACCCAGCGTTCCCCCGGGTCTCCCGATAAAAATGGTGCCTCACTCGTGTGGGAGGCCCAAGTACCCGCGACAGGCAGGGGCCCAAAACGTTTTGAGGAGACATCAACATTGCCTATCACCAAACAACCTGGTTTTGCAAGGGGGGTCACCTGGGTTTTTGGCCCCGTGCTCGGCGGCCATCTAGGGAAACTTACCAAACCCACACATTTCTGAAAACTAGACACCCGGGGAATTCCAGGAGGTATGGCTTGCATGGATCCCCCAACGTTTCCTTACCCAGAATCCCCTGCAAACCTCAATTTTAGCTGAAAAAAATCACTTTTTTCACACATTTTTGTGTGGGAAAGTTGTGGCATCACCGGGCTGACACAAATTTCCTACCACCCAGCATTCCCCCGGGTCTCCCGATAAAAATGGTGCCTCACTCGTGTGGGAGGCCCAAGTACCCGCGACAGGCAGGGGCCCAAAACGTATTGAGGCAACATCAAAATTGCCTATCACCAAACAGCCTGGTTTTGCAAGGGGGGTCACCTAGGTTTTTGGCCCCGTGCTCGGCGGCCATCTAGGCAAACCTACCAAACCCACACATTTCTGAAAACTAGACACCCGGGGGATTCCAGGGAGGTATGGCTTGCGTGGATCCCCCAACGTTTCCTTACCCAGAATCCCCTGCAAACCTCAATTTAAGCTGAACAAAATCACTTTTTTCACACATTTTTGTGGGAAATTTGTGGCATCACCGGGCTGACACAAATTTCCTACCACCCAGCGTTCCCCCAGGTCTCCCGATAAAAATGGTGCCTCACTCGTGTGGGAGGCCCAAGTACCCGCGACAGGCAAGGTCCCAAAACGTATTGAGGCGACATCAAAATTGCCTATCACCAAACAACCTGGTTTTGCAAAGGGGGTCACCTGGGTTTTTGGCCCCGTGCTCAGGGGCCATCTAGGGAAACCTACCAAACCCACACATTTCTGAAAACTAGACACCCTGGGGATTCCAGGGAGGTATGGCTTGCGTGGATCCCTCAATGTTCCCTTACCCAGAATCCCCTGCAAACCTCAATTTTAGCTGAAAAAAATCACTTTTTTCACACATTTTTGTGTGGGAAAGTTGTGGCATGACCGGGCTGACACAAATTTCCTACCACCCAGCGTTCCCCAGGGTCTCCCGATAAAAATGGTGCCTCACTCGTGTGGGAGGCCCAAGTACCTGCGACAGGCAAGGGCCCAAAACATTTTGTGATAAGCAATTTTGATGTTGCCTCAATACGTTTTGGGCCCTTGCCTGTCACGGGTGCCTGGGCCTCCCACACGAGTGAGGCACCATTTTCATCAGGAGACCTGGGGGAACGCTGGGTGGTAGGAAATTTGTGTTAAAATTGAGGTTTGCAGGGGATTCTGGGTAAGGAAACGTTGGGGGATCCACACAAGCCATACCTCCCTGGAATCCCCCGGGTGTCTACTTTTCAGAAATGTGTGGGTTTGGTAGGTTTCCCTAGATGGCCGCCGAGCACGGGGCCAAAAACCCAGGTGACCCTCCTTGCAAAACCAGGTCGTTTTGAGATAGGCAATTTTGATATTGCCTCAATACGTTTTGGGCCCTTGCCTGTCACGTGTACTTGGGCCTCCCACACGAGTGAGGCACCATTTTTATCGGGAGACCCGGGGGAATGCTGGGTGGTAGGACATTTGTGTCAGCCCGGTGATGCCACAACTTTCCGACACAAAAATGTGTGGAAAAAGTGATTTTTTCAGCTAAATTTGAGGTTTGCAGGGGGTTCTGGGTAAGGAAACGTTGGGGGATCCACGCAAGCCATACATCCCTGGAATCCCCCAGGTGTCTACTTTTCAGAAATGTGTGGTTTTGGTAGGTTTACCCAGATGGCCGCCGAGCACGGGGCCAAAAACCCAGGTGACCCCCCTTGCAAAACCAGGTCGTTTTGAGATAGGCAATTTTGATGTTGCCTCAATACGTTTTGGGCCCTTGCCTGTCGCGTGTACTTGGGCCTCCCACACGAGTGAGGCACCATTTTTATCGGGAGACCTGGGGGAACGCTGGGTGGTAGGAAATTTGTGTCAGCCCAGTGATGCCACAACTTTCCGACACAAAAATGTGTGGAAAAAGTGATTTGTTCAGCTAAATATGAGGTTTGCAGGGGATTCTGGGTAGGGAAACGTTGGGGGATCCACGCAAGCCATACCTCCCTGGAATCCCCCAGGTGTCTACTTTTCAGAAATGTGTGGGTTTAGTAGGTTTCCCCAGATGGCCGCCGAGCACGGGGCCAAACACCCAGGTGACCCCCCTTGCAAAACCAGGTCGTTTTGAGATAGGCAATTTTGATGTTGCCTCAATACGTTTTGGGTCCCCTTGCCTGTCGCGTGTACTTGGGCCTCCCACACGAGTGAGGCACCATTTTTATCGGGAGTCCTGGGGGAACGCTGGGTGGTAGGAAATTTGTGTCAGCCCGGTGATGCCACAACTTTCCGACACAAAAATGTGTGGAAAAAGTGATTGTTTCAGCTAAATTTGAGGTTTGCAGGGGATTCTGGGTAAGGAAACGTTGGGGGATCCATGCAAGCCATACCTCCCTGGAATCCCCCAGGTGTCTACTTTTCAGAAATGTGTGGGTTTGGTAGGTTTCCCCTGATGGCCGCCGAGCACGGGGCCAAACACCCAGGTGACCCCCCTTGCTAAACCAGGTCGTTTTGAGATAGGCAATTTTGATGTTGCCTCAATACGTTTTGGGCCCTTGCCTGTCGCGTGTACTTGGGCCTCCCACAGGAGTGAGGCACCATTTTTATCGGGAGACCTGGGGGAATGCTGGGTGGTAGGAAATTTGTGTCAGCCCGGTGATGCCACAACTTTCCCACACAAAAATGTGTGGAAAAAGTGGTTTTTTCAGCTAAATTTGAGGTTTGCAGGGGATTCTGGGTAAGGAAACATTGGGGGATCCACTCAAGCCATACCTCCCTGGAATCCCCCGGGTGTCTACTTTTCAGAAATGTGTGGGTTTGGTAGGTTTTCCTAGGTGCTGGCAGAGCTAGGGTTCAAAAACTACAGCTAGGCACTTTCCCAAAAAAGGGTCATTTTTCACTGTGAAATTCTGGTGTGTCCACGTTGCGTTTTGTGCCGTTTCCTGTTGCGGGCACTAGGCCTACCCACGCAAGTGAGGTTCCATTTTTCTCGGAAGACTTTGGGGAACGTGGGGTGGCTGGAAATATGTGGATCCATGCAGATTCCAGAACTTTCCACTACAGAAATGTGAGGAATTTTTTTTTTTTTTTTATAATTCTTTAGGTTTGCAAGGGAGTCTGGGTAACAGAACCTGGTGAGAGGCAGTCAAGTCACCCCATCCTGGATTCCCCTGGGTGTCTAGTTTTCAAAAACGCATAGGTTTGCTAAGTTTCTCTAGGTGCCGGCAGAGCTAGGGTTCAAAAACTACAGCTAGGCACTTTGCCAAAAAAGGGTCATTTTTCACTGTGAAATTGAAGTGTGTCCACGTTGCGTTTTGCGCCGTTTCCTGTCGCGGGCACTAGGCCTACCCACACAAGTGAGGTACCATTTTTCTTGGAAGACTTTGGGGAACGCGGGATGGGTGGAAATTTGTGGATCCACGCAGATTCCGTAACTTTCCACCACAGAAATTTGAGGAAAATGTGGTTTTTTGACAATTTGTTAGGTTTGCAAGGGATTCTGGGTAACATAACCTGGTGAGAGGCTGTCAAGTCACCCCATCCTGGATTTTCCTGGGTGTCTAGTTTTAAAAAATGTATAGGTTTGCTATGTTTTCCTAGGTGCCGGCAGAGCTATGGTTCAAAAGCTACAGCTAGGCACTTTGCCAAAAAAGGGTCATTTTTCACTGTGAAATTGTGGTGTGTCCACGTTGCGTTTTGCGCCATTTCCTGTCGCGGGCACTAGGCCTACCCACACAAGTGAGGTACCATTTTTCTCGGAAGACTTTGGGGAACGCGGGATGAGTAGAAATTTGAGGATCCACGCAGATTCCATAACTTTCCACCACAGAAATGTGAGGAAAATTTGTTTTTTTTGACAATTGTTTAGGTTTGCAAGGGATTCTGGGTAACAGAACCTGGTGAGAGGCAGTCATGTCACCCCATCCTAGATTCGCCTGGGTGTCTAGTTTTAAAAAATGTATAGGTTTGCTATGTTTCCCTAGGTGCCGGCAAAGCTAGGGTTCAAAAACTACAGCTAGGCACTTTGCCGAAAAAGGGTCATTTTTCACTGTGAAATTGTGCTGTGTCCACGTTGCGTTTTGTGCCGTTTTCTGTCGCGGGCACTATGCCTACCCACGCAAGTGAGGTACCATTTTTCTCGGAAGACTTTGGAGAACGCGGGGTGGGTGGAAATTTGTGGATCCACGCAGATTCCAGAACTTTCCACCACAGAAATGTGAGGAAAATGTGGTTTTTTTGACAATTGTTTAGGTTTGCAAGGGATTCTGGGTAACAGAACCTGGTGGGAGCCAGTCAAGTCACCCCATCCTGGATTTCCCTGGGTGTCTAGTTTTCAAAAATGTATAGGTTTGCTAGGTTTCCCTAGGTGCCGGCAGAGCTAGGGTTCAAAAACTACAGCTAGGCACTTTGCCAAAAAAGGGTCATTTTTTCACTGTGAAATTGAGGTGTGTCCACGTTGCGTTTTGCGCCGTTTCCTGTCGCGGGCACTAAGCCTATCCACACAAGTGAGGTACCATTTTTCTTGGAAGACTTTGGGGAACGCGGGGTGAGTGGAAATTTGTGGATCCACGCAGATTCCAGAACTTTCCACCACAGAAATGTGAGGAAAATGTGTTTTTTGGGATATTTTTTTAGGTTTGCAAGGGATTCTGGGTAACAGAACCTGGTGAGAGCCAGTCAAGTCACCACATCCTGGATTCCCCTGGGTGTCTAGTTTTCAAAAATGTATAGGTTTGCTAGGTTTCCCTAGGTGCCGGCAGAGCTAGGGTTAAAAAACTGCAGCTAGGCACTTTGCAAAAAAAGGGTAATTTTTCAATGTGAAAATGTGGTGTGTTCACGTTGCGTTTTGAGCTGTTTCCTGTCGTGGGCACTATGCCTACCCACACAAGTGAGGTACCATTTTTATCGGGAGACTTAGGGTAATTCAGATTTGTAAAGCAACTGTTATTACCTATTGACTTTCAATGCATTTCTGCCTTCCAAATGAAAGACGATGTAAAAAAGAAGTCATTTTGAAAAATGACCGATAATTCTCATGCTAGTATGAGTATTCCCAGTTTCGGAAATGTGCAAATATCTACTGTTTCTAAACTCTATATTTTGTTCCCATTTCAGAAATACATAGGTGTCTTTCATACCGATTTTTCCATGTAGACATTTTCCAAGAATAATTGCTATATACCCGGTACATAATAAAAAATCATTGCAAGTTGCTGCTCAGTTTTTGGCTCTGGGTTCATCGGGTTCTTGGTGAACCGACAAGTCCTATATATCCCCACAACCAATAAGGTCCCGCGGATGTAACGGTATATTGCTTTCAAAGGGATGTCATAATTAGAAGAAGTTACAGGTGAAAACGTTGACACAAAAGGCTGTTTTTTTCAACTAATTTTCAATTTTTCCTATATTTAACTGTTAGTTTCTATAAAGAAACCTTGAAGGATCTACACAAATGACCCCTTGCTGAATTCAGAATGTTTTTTACTTTACTAAAATGTATAGCTTTCCAGGATCCATTATTGCTTTCATACCCATTTCTACCATTAACTGGAAGGAGGTTGAAAGCACAAAAAATAGCAAAAATAGGCTATGTCCCAGAAAAATGCCAAAACTGTGTAAAACATTTTGGTTTTCTGACAAAAGTCTGTCATTCCCTAAAATCTGGGAAAATGGTGATTTCAGCCCCACAAACCCTTTTTTGATACCATTTGCAGGGAAAAACCCAGACGCTTTCATTTGCAGCACTTTTTTCCAAATTTTCCAAAATAAAACCAAATTTAGCTGTATTTTGTCTAATTTCTGGGTCCCCTCCAGGGGAATCCACAAACCCTGGGTACTTTTAGAATCCCCATGATGTTGGAAGAAAAGGACGCAAATTTGGCGTGGATACCTTATGTGGTCAAAAAGTTACAGGGGCCTAAGCGCGAACTACCCCAAATAGCCAAAAAAAGGCTTAGCACAGGGGGGGAAAAGGCCTAGCAGCGAAAGGGTTAAGAGCGAGGAGAGTGAGGTTGCTTTCCTTGATTCCTTACGATTTCTGCCCTACAGTTGCTTCAAAGCTCGGCTGTCCATTTTGTAGGATGAATTACAATAGCCACCTGTAAGAATGGGCTTCATTTATCTCAGCTAGAAAGCTTATATTTCTGTTGTTAATACTGTTCCCTCTTCGGGTTTATAGAAACTGTTATATAGCTCTAAGCAAATTCCAAAGCTTCCCTCGTTCTCCATTTTCTTTCACTTAAAACTACACCTCACTCCATATCATCCCAAAAAGACCAGTGGGAATTAAGCCAATGTGGATTTTAAATTCTTTGAGGGGGTGACAGGTGGTGGATGTAAACCAGGGGGGGGGTGGGGGAGGGGAATCCATACATTGAATTGGGGGGTCATTTGATTTGACCCAAAAAACTTTAAGAGCTCAAACTACACTGTAGATTTCAACAACAGTTATAACGGTTAGGAGCTACCTCAGAATTGAAGCAATTTTGTGCCCGTCATTTCATAAGAATTATGACCTCCCGAAGGTGCTAAAACGTACAGGACTGAGCAACTTAAGTGATGACTGGCTTTGAGTTCTTTCGAAAAGTACCATTGATTGAATGCCACTTTCCAAGAATTCATTTGAGGGTGGTATACACTGCAGGCGGTTAAGTGCTAAGAACAATCATTACAGGGTGGAAAAGAGTGCATTCCTTTGTTGTCTGAGAAAAAAGTATCTATTGTAACCTACAAAAAGACAAAAGGAACTGCAGACACAAGATGTTGCAGAAACGTCAGACCAGCTCAATAAAAGTTCTATGGAAGGCTAAAAGATCCATTTTAATTCTGCAAGATAACGATAGGTTGGCAGGTTCTGAGATAAATAGCCTTCGTTCCTTATCCTGAATTGTCTCTTCCCCTCTTAAAACAACCATGAACCTGCCAGCACTAATATTAGTGAACACTCGAAGGAACATATTCTCCTCTGTCTTTGCGGATAGCTCTTATGGTCAAAATGGAGGAAGTACAATATCCTTTGATAAAGGGAAAGGCACTGCCCTTTCTATTGAAAATCAAACGTCAAAGGTAAGCACTAACAGTTCCCTGCCAGAAGCAGAATACGTTTCTCCATCAATAAACAATTTACAAGAAGCCAAGAATTTGGAAATAACAGTCCTTCTGCAAAATCAGTTTCAGCCACTCATCTCTGGTAAGTTGTACAATTGATGAGGTTACCTAGGGTTACTGAGGAAATACACAAAGAGAGAGATTATCCCACTAGGAGTGAATATAAGATTGCTTCTAGTATAGCAAGGAGGAAGCATAAAATACAATTAGTCGAATGCACAGGTGTGAGAGATGCTGAAAGGCCAATATTGAGCCATATGGAAGCTATGAAAGGGGACATTTTGCCATGTTTGGAATCACTAAAACAAAACAAGCAAACACACAAATAACTTGCAATGTCCCATTCACTAAAATAATCTATGTCATTGCACGGACTACAATATTAGAATGAGGAATGACCATGGTTCAAGAAGTGCCCCAACATACTAAGCCATTCAACGACCTCATTGAGTGGATAAGGTACACACAGAAATGCTTAAAAACTTTGAAAGCAGGTTGTGAAAAAATACTTGGTTGTCTTGTTATTACAGCAGGCCATAGGTCTGACCTAGAGTAGAAGGCATTTAATACAATTCTTTTCTCACACAAATATATTAAGATACATCTGTAGCCCTAAAGGGATAAAGGCAACAACCCACAGGGAGTGTTTCCGCCCCAAACCCAAAGTATTAAGCCCAGAAATGCCCTGATAAACGTTAATTTTTTACAACTCTATCTGATTTGTTGAGAGACAAACCTTGTGGCAGAAGATGGAGAAGTGTATACGTTTAGGCACTCTTGTACATATGAAGTTTCCAGCGCTCTAGAAAGGGATGAACAGTGAAAAGATGCCCATTTTTCAAGCAATGAAGAGGTCAACGTCTAATTATTTAATTTTTGGTAAGCCAAGAGCATTAAATAAAGGTTGACTATCTTTTTAGACAGTGACATAAAAATCGATTAGACAGACGACTAGTATATTATTAATTTAGTTGCACGGTGAAAGTCCTCGATACTTTAGAATTATTCAATGTTATTAAAGATGACAAAAGTGAGGCTCCTGTTCTCTAACATTAATGGCTTGAGAAATCCACCTTGGGACATGCCGCTGTTGGAGTCCACCCACTGTCCATTAACCCTACAGAGGTTGGCGCAATTTTGTTATAGGAAAGTGACTTAAGTGCTTCAGAGCAGGGCAGGCATTGAGGGCAAAGTGGATTAATCTGGCAGTAATCTCCCCCTTTTAGGAGTTAGTAGAGGTGTCACAATAATGGCATTCTGCTCAATTATTCGTCGTTTCTTCAGATGCACAATGTAGGTAGGTGTACGCTTAAGGGTGTAGATATCACTAGTGCAGCAGGTGGAGTGGCACCAGGGCCCAGATGCCTGACAGACCCACTCAACCCTGATTATTGCTGTACTTTACAACACAAGCAGTGGTCAGGGTGCACTTTCCTTGTTTGCAGAAGGCCCAAGACCCTTGACACTATGCCTCTGTGCTAGCCACTGTGATGGTAGAGGCATTCATGTTGCAAGAGGAGTTTTCTACAGTTTTCTACAACCTGAATACAGATGATGCTGGACTGCGCAACAGTTAGAAGTTAGCAGCAGAATGTAATTACCCAGCTAATGCTGGGAAAGAGAAAACAGGAGCATTACCCTCTGTGGCAGATACTTCCCATTCCAACGCTGCTCTAACACGGAAGTATGCTTCCAGCAACTCTTACCATCTAGCCACGGCACCGTCCTTTTCAAGTAGAAAGACTCCCCATAGCGCTCATTGTCTCACCTACTGTCAGAGCAGACATATCTCACCTTGGCAACAACGGCCTCAGCACAAACTCTGCCTCTTTAATATTCCAGATTACATAGATTCCACCCGAAGTCCAACAGTCTAAAATCCAGCGTGTCCTTAGCAGCGCTTTCTCATCCATTGTTACAACAGGAGCCTCATTTCCCAGGACGCACTCCCACTTACTAGCTCAGCGCAGCAATGTGCCTGCTGCAGGCATATGTTTCATAACTAGCAGATGATCGGCTATGCCAAGATTTTAACCTATTCCGGCTTTCTTAGAAAGAAACAAACCCAAACCCTACAATCCATTCACACGAAAAATATGATAATGACATAAATAACCATTTAAATTCTAAAAATAGAATTCAATTACACTTTCCTCTCGGTTTAAAACAGAAACGAATTATATCACCTGTCGGTTTATTTATATGCGATCGTTTTACACTAAGCACCGCCGTAAATGCCCTCTTATTCAGTGTAAATAGTTTAACGGCATTACCTCCTCGTCTGTCTTCCTCTCACAGTCCTTAGTACGAGTTCACCTCCATCATGCAGAACCTAATCACCAAACTTTTCCTTCCCAATTCAAGATGGCCCCAATACCAAAGGGTATAAGTACATCACTTCCTGGGAAGGACTACCTGTTTTCTTCTTTCTGCAGCCAATTGCCATCTTGGCTACAGCCAGTATGTTTTTGTTGTTTTCTTTTGTTTTTGCAGACCTGCTGTAGCGGTTTGTTTTTGTTGTTAAATGACACGCTCTTATGCAGGGCATACAAGACCACATGGGGCGTCTGTGGCCTGCTGAGCTGCCTATGACGGCCTCGGGGATATATGTTTTATTTGTTTGTTTTTTTCATTTGCTTTATTCTTCTGGTTATTTTTCTGGGCTATTGGTGGACTTCTGTGAGAGGTGGTCTCTGTGTCTGCCCGGGCCGATTTATGTTGATATAGGCAGTTGTGTGGTGTCTGCCTAAACTCAATATGATGCTCCCGCTTTCCACCTGCCCTTTGTGAGCGGATTCCGGGGGTGCATGCGGCATGGTGTGGCGTTGTCATGCTGGCCTGCTGGGCCTCGGAGCTCTTTTTTCCCGCATTAATTCTCCTTGTTGTGTTCGTGCTTCCAGGGGTGCCTGGTTGTCCCATCTGGTGGTGTGTTATCGCATGGGGATAGCTGACGCGTGGCCCCTGGCTCTTCTCTGTATGGCGCCTTCACTTTCCGATGTGGTGTGTCTTGTTGCCTCTGCCTGACCTTTTTGGCCGGGGAGGCACCCTTGTGGTTGGCATTGCCCTGGCACCCAGCCGGCTTTCTGGAATGGTTTTCCTGTGCTGCTCTGGTTGTCGGTTCTTTCATTTCCTCACATGGCGCTCCTGGGGTCTGTTTTGCTGCTGGCTTGGGGATGTGGGGACCTTCGGTTTTCTGGCCGCATTCAGGGGCTCTGGTGATTTCTTTGATTTTGGTGCAACTTCCCTCTCTTCTGGGTCTGTATGTGTCATGCTTCCTCCTGCGGCGGCTGGGCCATCCACTTCAGTGGCTGTGGCCCCAGCTCTCTGGGCCCTTGTTGCTGCAACTGTTTTGGCTGCATTTCGTGCTCGGGAGCAGTGACTCCTGTGTTGGTTCCTCATATGGTTCCTTCCATTGGGGGGGGATGTTATGGGCCTTGGGGGCCTTTTGTGCAGGGCCCAGTTTTGTCTGTATTTGGATTTGATTTGTTGGTGCTGTCTGCTCTTGCTTTCTTTAATCAGCTTGTTGGATTCCCTCCTCTGCGGGCCCCTCCACTGGGTGGTTATGGGCCAGTTCTGTTGGAAGGTGGTTCACTTTTGGTGCACTCCCAGTTCTGTTGTTTCTGCTACTCTGCTGGGCTCGTGACTGGGGTGTTGTACCGTCTTGCTCCTGTTGGGGGCTCATGGGTTCTCCCGGGTGCACCATATGAATCTGCTTCCTTCTAGTGTTCCCTGAATCGCTGTACGTCACTGGTGGGCGTATCCTCCTCTTTTGCTGGGTGCTTTGGTGGACCTGGAATGCCAAGATCTTTGTGTGCATGTTTTCCTTTCTCCTTTGCCTGGCTGGGTGGGGAGCATGCTTCTCCGGGCCGCTATGCTGTGGTCTCCTCGGGTGTGGAGGTTCTTTTTTCCCACTGTGCCGTGTGGGTTGTGGGCTCGTTGCATGGGCTGGCACTTCTGTGGATAATATTTGCCAGGGCTGTGGCTTCTGCTTTGCTCCTGTCATTGGTACTCCAGCCCCTATTGTTCTTGGGGCTTCCTGTTACCCTGTTCCTAGTTTCCCGTCTGTGGATGTGGTGTTCTGGGGTGGATGCTTTCGGGGCATGTTTGTGCATATTCTACTCAGCTGCATTTCAGTCACTTGGTCCTTTCCATTTTTTGGTTCCTGGGCTATGGAGGTGAGTGCCCAGCCTCTGCCTGTACATATGAACTTAATGGTCTCTTGTTTGAGCTACTTCCTTGTCTCCACTGGGCTTTTTGCAGCACTCTTTCCCTCTGGTGGGAGCTGCCTTGCTACTGGTGGGACTTGTTTCTGGCGGTTGGTGGCCAGTTGGTGGCCAGTTGGTGGCAAGTGTGCTCCATCCTGGTTCTTAGCCTCAGGGTCATTCGGTTCTCCCTCTTGTGTTCTTCCGGTTGGTGTTTTCACCTGTTCTGCCTCTCTTTCGGACTTGCAGGTTCTGCCCTTTCTCAGTCTCATGGCTGTCTGCTTCCAGGTCTGGGTTCTTCTATCTCACCTGCAGTGCCTCTGTTTCGATGTCCATGGCATCCTCTTAATATTCCAGGTACTACCCTTTGGGCTGACCTCCTCCCCCATGGCGTTCCCCTTGCCTGGGCTCCGTTAAGGGGTGTTTTGCATTCTGTGGGGTCCAGAACTTCCCTTCTCTGGATGGCTGTGGAGTCATGGCTCCATTGTCTGGGGTATTGTCCTCTTTGACGGCCTTGTTCCCTGGGGAGGGGATGATACCTGTCTCCTCTTGTTTCCTGTCTTTTCTTGCTTGGTTCCCATTGTCTCGGGAATGCATGCATCTGGTCCGGTGTCTCTTTGCTCCCATGGGGCTCTCCTGTGGGGGTAGGCTCCGCTTCTTTGTCGGGGATTTTTTTGCATTGGTGCTGGGTTTGCTGGCTTAGTGGACTGATGCGTCCACTGTAGGGGCCCGTGTTTGACCTCTTGGGCACAGATTCCGATCCCAGCAGGTTTGCTCAGCCTTTCATCCACCTGAGGTCGATACTTGTGTTTGTGCCCCGAGATGCGCAAGGGGTGCCTATGTGCTGTGCACTTGCACATATTATGTTCCTGGGATGCAGCCATGTGAGTTTCTGCTGCTCAGCGGTGGCAGTGCCTGGTGGCAGTGCTTTCTTTTCCTCTTGGTTGAGGCTGCCAGTAGTTCCTTGCACTTGGGTGTCTCTGCCTCGTGGCCTGCTTATTGGCTCCTTCTGTGGGGCAGTTGTGCCCCTCACTGCTTCTCTGTCTGGGTGGATTTGCTTTGGGGTTGTTTCCCCTCTCCTGGATCTCGGCAGTCAGTCTTCCAGGGTGTCTGTCTGGACCTTCTGTTACCCTGTGACAATGTTTTCCTTCCTCTGTGGAGGTGTGTCTGGCTTGGTGGTCTGTCTGTCCTTTTTAGTTTTGGTCTCCCTTGCCTGGCTTAGTTTGCCGCCAAGGGGCTGCCCTTCTTCCCCTCTTTTGGTTGTCTGAGTCCTCCTCGATCGCTTCAGCGGTGGCTCCTCTGGCTGTACCCTAGCACTGGGGTGCATCAGAAGAACCAAATTTAAGGTTCAAAGGAAAGAGTCTGAGTATTCAAGCATGGAGTTTAACACTCTGGGATGGTAACTCAGAAAGAGTCTTCCCTCAGCAAAACTCAGGATAGGGTCTAGTCTGCTATTTTAAAAAGCACACAATTAAAACATGAAAGAAGATTCTAGAAGGCTTCTCCTTATCATTTGCCACCAAACAAACCATTCAAAAGAGAGTGTTCTTGAGGAGCAGGTAGGCTCCCTAATTTCCCAGCATACAACAAAGAAGCAATCATCTGGACAACCTTGGATGTAGCAGCAGTCCGCTCTGCCTGAACCAAGATGGTTTCTCCCATTGTCTCAGTCTCCATAACTGAAGTAAATTTAACTAACTGAAGAATAGGTCTATTCTGACTTAACAAGCATGTTAATGAGGCACCTAGAGAGGAGGGAAAACAAGACTATTTGCAGATCATTTCATAAAACGTAACGTGTACTAAGGCCTAATTACAAGTTATGCCAACATTAAGTTCAAAATGGAATCTAAATGAATACAGTTAGCATACATGATTATATCACATGCTATTTAAAGAAAGCATACATTTTCTTTTCATGATGAATACATTTTTTTATAAGTCAACTAAATATATGTTTGGCTCTCATTATAGGGAATATATAGTCACTTACTACAGTGTACTGCAGTGTAATGCATTTATTTATTTATAAAGCGCGACATTCATCCGAATGGATATCACGGCGCTAAAGGAAAGCCCTTTCGGGTGAGAAATCCGGTGGGGAGGGAAGTCCTGTAGCTAATCAAGCTTTGGGGAATAAATGCGTTTTCAGCTTTTTCCTAAATAATAGGTGGCAATCAGTAGGTCTAAGTTTGGATGGAAGTTCGTTCATTTGAACACACATTGAGTATATAAGATGCATATAAAGGGGTAGGCACTAAATTACACTGTAACAAAGATCCTATGCACATGCTGTTGGTGTTCTGTGACAGTTCATCAAGTCATAGAGCACAGATGTGGTCAAGTCTTATAGATTCTTTTCTTTGTCTTTTATTCCAACAAACAACAAGGTCCAGCCAACACGTGTTTCGTTGCTGTGGGATTACCCACCGACTTCTTCAGGGCTGGGGATGATACAACATGTTTTGCATAAACAATAGTACACAATAGTATGGGACACAGTTTGGTGAACATTGTCACCCCGTTGTAGTGAAGGTGTGCATCAAAAAACACACCTATAGCGTGGAAACCCTATGTGAATTCAAAACCAACAACATAATTGAGGAATCCTCAGATTCGTGGGGTGCAGATATGAGTGAAATATACATTACTTCTTCTAACCAAAGGTGATGTATGAGGTGTATCATGTGTCTATGGAATGTACCGTACATCGTGTGCATAGGATCTTTGTTACAGTTACGCGTAGGATCTTGATCCTCCTCAAACTAGGGGTTTCAGGGTGTTTTCCCCTACCTCTTGCACCACAGATTCTCTAGATCAGCATATTACACGCGATATTAGTCTGGCGCCACTACTTCCTATACAACCAACACCCCTCTTTACTAAATACAAAATTACGCTGCTCAAGTACTATTAGTATGGAGGAACAGGGAATGCAGAACAAGACTTTGCTATAGAAAGAAAATGCTGCTTATTGGGGTGGGAATATCCCCTGCATGGTTTACTGTCGAGTCACATGCCCTGAGTGCCCAAATGCAATTATACGGGTACCCTAGTATGTTCAAGTGGGCCTAGGTTTGCATTAGACATGCGTTGGTCCTGGACCCTGCGGGCTCTAGCAAGTGAGCCCTCAGTAGTGAAAAAGGACACCTTTCCCTGTAACAGTTTCACCTGTGTAGCGGGGTGGTAGGGAAATACCACATTTTGCAGTGATTCTTGTGTGGCCAAACATTTTACATTTGTACTGTGAGTGAGAGCTCACTGGCTCACTTGTAGAATTGTCTGTTTCTAAAGAAGAATCCAGAATCATAGTGCAGAGGTCCTGAGTACCTGGATTAATGTGTGTGTGCATGAGAAGCTTGATACACAATGCATTAGTGTCAGAGTGAACGGGAGTGATATTGGCCTGTGGATTCCATTTTTGAAGCACCTGCCTTTTTCATTGCATAACTGAAACAAAAGCTGCCCAAGCCTTTTATTACCAAGAAAAAATTACTTCGGCTGCAAACTCCCCCGCGCAATTTTTAAAATTGCCAAATCTCTTCTCACACCCCTCAGTCCCCCCACTATCTCTGATAACCCTCAACACCGGTGGAATGAGATAGCAGAATTTTTCTCTGCCAAAATTTTAAATATCTATAAGTTGTTTCCGCAGGCCACAGACCCACAAACTACCCCACTAACCGACATTATAACCCCAAGAGCACAAGCATTGATGGAGGTTTTCCCGCCCCTGGACCGAATGTCCCTCCAAAGCTATCTGAGCCAGCTAAAATCGGGTTCTCCTGCTGATCCCGCTCCCCCCACCATCTTAAACCAAATCACGGAGATTGTATCACCAGTTATACTTTAAGTGATAAACACCTCACTCCTCACGGGAATCGTACCCCCCTTATGGAAACAAGCCAGGGTGAAAGCACTCCTGAAAAAATCCAACCTGGACCCCGATGAGTGGGAAAACTATCGACCCATTTCCCTGCTACCTGGAATCAGCAAATTAGCAGAAAAACATGTGAATTCTGCCCTTTCCAGATTCCTGGAAGAAAATAACTGCCTCCATCCCTCGCAGACAGGGTTCAGATCCCAACAGGGTACGGAGACCGCTCTCCTAGCCGTGGTAGAAGGATCGAGGAAAATTCTCGATGACGGAGGCTGCACCGCCCTAATTTTATTAAACCTCAGCGCAGCCTTCGACACGGTGAACCACCAACTGATGATTCAAAGACTTGGGGAAGTGGGAGTAACCGGAACAGCATTGAAATGGTTACAGTCCTTCCTGGAAAATCGAGTCTTCAAAGTCTTCAAAGAGGAATTTACCTCAAAGCAAATACCCCTGACATGTGGAGTTCCCCAGGGATCCTCTCTTAGTCCAACAATGTTCAATATCTATATGAGCTCCCTGGCAGAAATCGTATGTTCAGACGGGATACAGATGGTCACGTATGCCGACGACACCCAGCTAGTTGTCTCCCTTAATCAGCATGTCTCGAGAAGGTATCCAGATGGATGGATAATTCTTTTTTAAAACTTAATGGAGCGAAGGCTGAACTTATGCTCTTAGGCCACTCTGCTCCATTAAACATAGACCTTTTTTGGCCCAGTTGTCTGGGCACACCGCCTGTTCCGAAAAAACAGATCAAGAGCCTGGGTGTCTGGCTCGACGGTAACCTCAATTTTAAGCAACAAGCGCAAAAAGTTGCAGCTAGCTGCTATAGTCTTATAAGAATGATCAGAGGGATCCTCCCCCTGCTCCCTTTTTTGGCTAAACGGCTATTAGTCCAAGCTTTAATTTTATCGCGGCTTGACTATGCCAATGCCCTCTATTTAGGAGCCCCTCAGGTTTCAACAAAAATATTGCAAACCGTGCAGAATTGTGCAGCTCGCCTCCTACTGAACATCCCTAGACGCCTCTCAGCAAAACCTGCTCTTGCCACTCTGCACTGGCTACCAATCCAAGAGAGAATTCAATTTGTCACTGTGCTTTACACATAAAGCATTCACTGGTAAGGGCTCAGTATTGATTCATTCTATGATTCAGCCCTACCGACCAAGTAGGGCACTTAGATCTGACAAAAAAGGCCTAATCTTACTTCCGAAGAACAGGAGAACACGAACTGGAGGCCGTCTGTTTTCATACAACGCAGCCAAGCTCTGGAATCACCTTCCTGACCACATACTGCTCGAACCCAATTATCTGATTTTCAGAAAACATCTTAAAACTTTCCTTTTTCCTTGATCTGCTATAGCTTAAGGGTGCCACTGATAGTGCTGGGATGCCCTCGGGTAACCATGCGCTTTACAAATGCCTTTTTCATTTCATTTCATTTCATAAGTCGGAGGTGGGTTACTGTCTTGGAGAGGTACTGATCAGTCTTCCTGAAACTGCCATTTGGTTGCTGGCAGAGGTGGAGAGTGGGACTGCAGTTCCTGTGTTTAGAGTATGAAGGGTCCTTTGGAAGGGAGCAGCCCCTTTGTCTCTACCTGATCACATCAGTGTTGACTTTTGATATGCGCAGACTGCTCACACCTTATTATGCTTTTTTTTTTAGGCACAGGGTCAAGCCTGATTTGCATATAGCTGTGTCTGAACTGGGGTGGCGAAGTGAGCTAAAGAACGATGATGGATTCAGCCCAGATCTGTGACTGGGGGTGAGTGTCTGAAAATTTTCAGCGCTCCGTCCATCATCTACTTGTGTTTGCTTTGTTCGCCCTAAGTTGGCAGGGTATGCCCAGACGTGGGTCCCATGCTCACTTTGCCACTGGATTCAAGCTAGCCTGGCTGATGAGGGCTGTTAGCCCGAAACCGGTCCCAGGATGCTTGTTTCTGGTCCAGGGAAGACATGGCTTGGCAGTTCGGGCTGGACTGTTCCCCTGAGGCACAGGGTCAAGCCTGATTTGCATATAGCTGTGTCTGAACTGGGGTGGCGAAGTGAGCTAAAGAAGATGATGGATTCAGCCCAGATCTGTGACTGGGGGTGAGTGTCTGAAAAGTTTCAGCGCTCCGTCCATCATCTCCTTGTATTTGCTTTGATCGCCCTAAGTTGGCAGGGTATGCCCAGACGTGGATCCCTTGCTCACTTTGCCACTGGATTTAAGCTAGCCTGCCTGATGAGGGCTGTTAGCCCGAAACCTGTCTCAGGATGCTTGTTTCCGGTCCAGGGAAGACATGGCTTTGCAGTTCGGGCTGGACTGTTCCCATGACGCACAGGGTCAAGCCTGATTTGCATATAGCTGTGTCTGAACTGGGGTGGCGAAGTGAGCTAAAGAACGATGATGGGTTCAACCCAGATCTGTGACTGGGGGTGAGTGTCTGAAAAGTTTCAGTGCTCCATCCATCCTCTCCTTGTGTTTACTTTTAGAAAGTTGTCATTTTCCTGACAACTTTATATTCCTATTGTGTTTTCTCTGTGTCTTTCTATGGTGAAATTATGATATTTTACATGCTTAATGTGATATCTTTGTGTCGTTAAGGTTTAACTATCCATAGAAATGTATGAATTGTGATTTTAATTCTGATGATATATATATATATCAAGCTTCCACCTGAAGAAAGTGTATTTGTGACAAATATAGAGCAATGTATATGTCGTTTTAATATAGCATCACATTGATTTTAACAAATAATTATTTATACCTTAATAAATGAGACATTTTGACATATAATGAAGTTCAGTGTGTAGATATTGCAGTGAATATACATGAGACTGTATAAGAGAGTGCAAGACTTTATTCTGTTGAATATATTATTAGAATAAGTGTCACAAGAGGGACTTCCTTTTGTTTTGATTATAACTGACCCTGTCCCTCTTGGATATAAGGGCATCACTCACATTTTTTGTGGGATTTTCCTGCCTTAGCCATTTAGTGCCTGCGGCCTGTCTCTGGGTCACATGATTGGGGGTAGGTGACCGTTGGGCTTTGTGTATTCCTCCTATACAACCACATACAATAGCGGGCTTAGATGTGATTGAATGGGCCATCACTGGCAGAATGGGAGGGAGCAGCTACTTACACTTGGATAGGCTGTGTCCTGCCTCCACACAAAGGGCTGCATATCCCCTGTAGTTAGTCTGGACCCAACACAGGGGAGGCAGGGCACCTGAGCACTTCAATAAGCTTTTCCCTCACTTTAAAGGCAGAACTGGGTATAACTACTGGACCTCAGACACCAACTCTTCAGTACACTTCTGGACCTGTGGATAGTCTGCCAGGCAGAAAGCCTGCTGTGGTACTCGAAGGGCTGCCGCTCTGCTGAACTGCTGCTCTGAAGGACTGCTGCCCTGCTGAACTGACCTGATGCCCTTTTGCCTTGGTCAAAAGGACTGGACCTGCATCTCTTGAACTGAGAACCTTAGAGTGACTACAAGGGCTATTTGGCTGGCCTCCTGATCTGAAGCCTCAGGGACACAACAGGCTTCCAACAACTTTTGCACCTGCATTTGGACTCTGCCATCTGTGACTGTACCCTGCCAAGTGGTGCCACCCCAGTCCTGGTCCCTTGGAAGGGGGCCTAATGCGCTCTGCCAGCCTCTGTGGATCCAGTGGAACCAATGCATCTCCTCTGCTGTGCAGCACAACCTCAAGCATACCCAACACATTGGTGCTACTGCGTGGATCATAACCGCCGCAAAGACCCGCACTGCATCACAGCCCTTTGCCGCATTAGAACAACTGCTGCATGATACAACCTCAGTGCATGCCCCCACATCCCTCATCAGCGGCAGCCTCTGCAACAATGCCGGACTCTGCATATCAGCCTCGCAGCTCCCCAAAACTGACTCATTGCCCCAACTGCATGACGCATCCTTGATGCTGGACTTCGCATCACATGTCCTCATCAACGCAATCCCCGACGACGACGCAGGAATTCGCATTGCAGTATCACCACATCTTGGAACCGATGCATGGCATAGGCTGGGTGACTCTTCTTCGACATGATTCCTCGCAATGCTCTGCAAGCCAGGATTTAAGGTACTTTGTTCGGCGGGCCTAACTGGGTCCCTGCATCGTGGTCAGCCTGAACTTGTGACTTTGTCCCAGTCTGGCACTATCAGATATCCTTAGTTGGCGCTTTATGCTTTTTAATGCTATTTTTCATAAAAACTTTAAAATTTCACATCTCCAGTTCTACTGATTTTTGTCATTTTGGTCTTGTTTTATTTATTAAAATAAATCAAGTTTTTCAAACTTGCCATAGGATCTTTATTTATGTGGTGTTTGCACTTTTTACTGTAGTGTTGCACAAAAACCTTACACCTTGTCTCTAAGTTAAGCTTGACTGCTCTGTGCCAAGCTCCCTGAGGGTTGAGCACAAGTTAATTTAGGGTTGGCTTGTACCTCACCCTGACAAGGATTGTGGTTGCTTACACCCCAGTCAACCAACAACACCATTTCTTACACTTTGCCAATGCTTTAGTGTCTAAGATAGCAACTACCAATGTGCATGTATCCGCTGTAGTCATCTCTAAAGGTGTTTGTAAAAACATAACAAATGTATTTAAAGATGGCCATAATGAATGCTCATACATCCACAGGAGCAATATTTTAATGCATTTGCAATTTGCATTATTTGAACAATTACATTTCTAAGTACCCGATATGCGTGCATGTTCACTTGCAGGGTAAAATAATTTTCAGATTGACAACCACCAATAGCACGATGAACACAATGCAATTAAAAAAAGTAAAGGGGTACAGGTGCCAATAGGGGGGGTGCGTGAGGGTGTTTTCAATTAAAATTTGTGTGAAGACAGGGGAAGCAACCAATCAGCTGGGGGAAGTGGGAGGAGAAGCAACATGGAGATCAAGAGTGCAGGGCAAATTCAAGGGCGAAGCAGCACATAAAAGAGATAGCAAGAAAACACATTCAATCCCATAGAGAGCATAGAGCAAAAGCAAGTTAGTTTCCTACATGCAAACAACATCAACAGTGGAGGATTATGGTCATCCAGTCGTTGCACTATACACAGTACACAGTAATAAGACCAAAATGCTCCTAGGTGGGGCAAACAAGAATAGTGAGAAAAGCTATTAACACAAGTGGAGGCAACTGAGATAGCCAACAAAGACCACTCATTGTATACTATGGGAAGCAATAGGCCTGGACAAGAGAGATAAAGCAGTGTGTAGCGAGATCTAAGAGTGAACGACCAAGTAGTACTTTTATTGAACTTTCTTTCAAGATGAGCTAGTTAAAAGGTGGGACGCTGTAGCAATGGTACAGAAAGCAAGGGGGAAAGCTGAAAGATTCTTGCATGGATGTTAAAGGAGAGACCAAGTCAAAAAAGTATAAATTAGATTTGCTGACCATTTAGTCTAAATGAGTTTGATTGAATGATTTCGAAATTCCAGACAAGTATTTCTGGTTGCTACTTCGGGATGTAAAAAGAGGATACTTATTCTGATTCTGGAGAAATAGACTCCTAACTATCCAGATCACGTAAAGTTACTCTAGAGCAAGCAGGGTGAAAGTTGAATGGAAGCTTAGAAATCTTTAACTAAACCAATTAAGAACTCTCTTAACTGCAATAGTAACATATTCATTTCTACACTAAATATTGACACCAAG
Organism: Calotriton arnoldi; assembly: GCA_963921515.1. Taxonomy (NCBI): domain Eukaryota; kingdom Metazoa; phylum Chordata; class Amphibia; order Caudata; family Salamandridae; genus Calotriton; species Calotriton arnoldi. The sequence continues at coordinate 69,562 of CAWUFW010021198.1, forward strand.
CGTTGTACTGAATATTTGGGCAATGCTCTGTTTATTTTGCCAGTATTGGCCAGTGCAATCCAGAAAGGTTTTTATTGTAGGGAACATATGTTAGGTCTTGCTTATTAATGTAGATGCTATTGATGTGAGCCTTTCTAAAGACATGTTGTTGGCAAAAATGATCATCAATGCAACTAAAGATTTAAACAGAATCATTTGATGATATGTATGGCTGGCTTTGTGGGATACTGGGGGAAAGGTTCATAACCATAATACTAAAACAGTATACTTTCCCTGTGGGGAGAATTATGGTAAATGGTTCACGTACACACGTTTGAAATACAAAAGGGGATGAGGTATAGATTACCTCTTTCTTTGCATTATTTGATTTGTCTATTGAACCATTTGCGTAGTTTAGGTTATAAGGCAAAAATAACAAATATTTCCTATTAGGTTCAGTAACTGGAGCAAAATATTAGCTCTTTATGCATATCACATTATCCTTTGTACATCAAACCTGTATCAGTCTATCTACATTCCTAAACAAATCAACAATCAGTTTAGCTTGCTCCCAGGGTGCAAGGTGATAAAACAAAGGTCTGAGGTGATGTGCTTTCAATCCTAATGACGACGGAGCCAGGCTCGGCTCTGCCATCGGGATTATGATATCACTTTCCAACAGCCATATCATGTGAGCCTCTCAGACATGAAAAGGCTGTTGGAAAGTGTCTTTGGGGGCCCCTAGCAGGGTCCCCCTCCCCCTGGCCCTCCGCAATGGGGCCTTAGGGGCACCTATGTTCCCCCCTAAACATCCCTGCACCATGTGGCAGGCACCGCATGGTGCCTGCCACACGGTGCAGGGATGTTTACAAACATCCATTTGTCAATAGAAGCTTGTACTGCGGGCCTTTTCTGCCTGTCGCACAAGCTTCCATTGACAACTGGATGTTTGTGACCGCCCAATGGGCGGTTGCATCATTATCCTGTGGTTGGAACCGCCGACCTAAGGTCAGGCCGTTCCTTTCTGCAACGGTCCACCTGACATCATAATTAGGCCCTTTGTCTGGATACCCGGCATGGGATTGCTAAAAATCTAAATCCAGCAATTTGATCTTTAGCGTAGGTTGACTGCCTCTAAGGGTCTCACCGGACCATGAGTCAGCGCTTTGTGATATTGTGAACAACAGTAGAGACAGTTTCCTGAATGAAGACAAACACTCTCAGAGGTTCAAAGTACCCAGAAACAGGTTTAATGAGAGCATCACTGCTACAGGCTGCCTTTTACTGTGCCCTAGCAACAGCTTTATATACATACAAATTGCACCCTTCAGCGTTCCCTAGCCTCCTTATAAGTCTGTCACTATTTCCAGGCTATGTGGTCAAGACTCTGAAACCATCATTAGGAAATGTAATAAATCTGCAATGTAGCAGATGTTTATTCTAAAAGTTGGTTCTTTTTAAGCTTTATCATGTCCAAAAGATGTTGCTTGTGCAAGTGGTATCTTTTCCAGCCCACTGTGCTTGTCAGATTTATAACCCCAAGATGAGGAGGGTGAATGTATTTACAACCTAGCTGGGTTCTAACCAAACACAGCAAACAATTGACTTGGTGACCTTTTTAGTATCTGGGAAACCAAACATACATTTTGCATAGCTAGCACTGAGCAGAGGTAATCATGTGAATTTGCTGTTACAACAGCTGACATAATGGAAAATGGTAAACATCACATATTGCCTTTACACATGCTGGAGTCGATATACTCCTTCCATGTACATGGGGCACACATATATAGAATATATGTATATATTCTATTTGTATTACACAATGGGTTGCCACCATGTAGAGATAGTAAGGACCACGTTTCCCTTTGGTGCCATTTGACCTATCGCCCCGAAACTTTCCCAAAAATGTCTCATCTACCTCAGCTCCTACCTGTTAAGTTTTGCAGTGATCTGTCAAGCAGGGACTGAGAAAAAGGGACGCCCCTAAACCCGTTTTCCCATGCAGTTTTCTATTATAAAATTAGATACAGCTACAGACGAAATGGCTTAACGGAATTACACCTAATTTGGCAGAAAGTATGCTTTTTGTCATTTTGTGTAAATCCATTCAGTAGATTTTGAGAAATGTAGGTTTAAAATGTATGTCTAGTTCACGCAATGGATGATGCCCAGAGCCGATAGATCTAAAGATAAAATCTGGCTGGCTGCAACCACATCAACAAAGATGTGGCAGCAGTCATTTTAGGACTCAGAGACTCAGTCCCCAGGCCTAGAAAAAGAATAAATAAATATGTATGGTGCAGTATAGAGATACCCTACCCCCCTAGGCCTGGTGAGGATTTTAACAGTCCTGCGATCCACAGCAGCATAAAAAAAAGGCGGGCTCCTGCCCTTTTTAAGAAAAATGGCCCCTTTGGGTGAGCCAGGGCCCCAGGGTTTGCCAAATGTATTCTTTTGTGGCACAAGTGTTTAGGGGGGCCCAGGGAACCCATCTACCATGGCTTATTATTTTCTTATGGGCAGGGCCACTTGAATTATGTGGCAGGGGAGGGCCAAATTATGTGACAGGGTTAAATAAATTATGAGTTCCACCCACCCCTAATATCATGCCCCATGCTCAGAGCCATATAACAGCCCGAGGGTCTACATCCTTGAGGCCCAATGAAAACACTTCTTTTTCCTGCCCTGCCGAGTGCAGGCAGGGCATAGAAATTTAATATCCTGCCCACACTCTCCCAGGTAGGGATCGCAACTTTGCTCCCACCCGGCAGATAGACAAAAATAAGCTGCGTCCGCCCAAGCGGGAGCAACGGAATGGAGTTTGCTCCCACCAACGCCCACAATGTGAGCAGGCTGGGGAGCCTGCAGGGCCACATTGGCTTTGAGTCTTCACCTGCAGCCCTCACTGATTTCTAAGTTGTGGGTGCCCCGGCACCCACTATGGGTGGTGGCTTGGGAGCTGGCAGGGACTGATGGGGCTTTGGGGATCCCACCACCCCCCAACATTGGACATGTTGTGGGTGCGTCAGGTGTGCACTAGGGAACCCTCTGTAAAATAATGGCCGCTCCCGCTGGCAACCACTATAGGTGCTGGCTTGGGAACTTTGCTTTTTAAGCGACCACAGAGGGAGACTCATGGCACCATAGTCCCAAAGTTAATATAAAGTATAGGTGTACCAGGTGGAACCTGGACACTCAAAAAAATTTAAAATATTAATAAATGAGCGACATGAGATGCTCATATATTAGTCACTCCTTCAAGCAAGGAGCTCCCATAATGCCCTGCAAGGGCTTGTTTTTTGTATTTGTGGATCCATCTGTGCCCCTAGAAGGGGCAAGGCCACCACCAAGCATTTTATTGGAAAATTGTGGAGGGCTAAAGGGAGCGCAGCAGGCCCCCACCAACATTAAAAAGCAAAGTTAGCCCATGACGCTAGGAGAGCTCACCATATTTTTAAGCACTCCAACCTGGAGCTGTATGCTCCTCAGCTGGAGTACAGGTACCCCATGTGGTTGGTTCTATGGGTGCAGTTTGTCGTCTGTAAAATGTTAAAAAAACACTTAAAGACATGTTTAATTTTTAAAAAAAATATTGCTTTATTGAAAATATTTTGTGATTACAATGTATGTACTTATAATATGGATTTGTTTATAGTTATTGGTGACTTTTTGGTAAAGTCTAGAGGTCTGATTTTTTATTTGATTTGATGTGCCTTCCCTTGATAAAGTCAATAGGTCCACCACTTTTTATATTTTGGCATTCTGACCCTTTGACAAAGCCAGCCTGCCAGGCTTACTTAAAATGGCACACTTTATATTGTTAAATGACATAGCCATGTGCAGTGAAGGGGGGTGGGTAATCACAGGGGCGGGGATATTATGTGAAGGGCCAGGCCACAGGCCAGGCCCTGCATCCAATACCACACTGCACACAACAATGAACATCTTACTTTACGTTAAAGAAATTCTCTGAAAAATCAAAGGTTAAAGTGACATTATAACTAGGAATTGTAATATCTTACTTTACATTTAAAAAACCTATTAGATCTTCACTGAAAAAACATATGTTAAAGGGACGTTATATTTACTTGAAAATGTCAGTTAAAATATACAATTTTGAATGAACAACACCACTGAAATTCATTTGTTATATCTCAAGTAACTATAACTCGTGCCCTAAAGTAACTATAACTCCCACCCTTGAAACACACTGATATTTACCTCAAAGATTACAACACTCATGTCATGTTCTATGACATCATTGATAACATTGCTACAACATCTGAAATCACAAAATAGCTAACAAACCCTGTGCGTGACAGGGAGCTTGAGTTATAGTTACTTTAATACATGTTGCTTTAACCTTTGGTTCTTTCAGTGCTCTTTCAGTATATATATATATATATATATATCCCAAAACCTCGCCGTACAGTCCTCCTCATGGGATAATAACGAGAGCAGACCCGAAACTTCGTGCTAGTGATTTATTCCTCACACCATTCCGCCATTATGCGTTTCGGCCGATCCCGGCCTTGATCACATGACCAATATATTTATATATATACTCCAGCTCCAGTTTCCTTAGTACGAAACAGACAAGGACACAGGGGCAAGATTTCCGATAAGTTCCTTGTTTATTAAATTACGCTGTAAATGTATATATATATTAGGCAGTGGTGGTCACCACTGGTTAGTTATAGTTAGGATTGTGTCACCATAGGAAATAGATTTTTTGTATTGCTAATAACTTTGGTCTTATTTGACAAATCTCCATGAAACTTTTCAGAAAGGTGCCATTATTTGACTAGTATGTGCATGAAAGATTTCGGGGTGATCCATCATTTGGGGGGCCAAGAAAAAGGGGGCCCCAAAACTTGTTTTCCACATTTATTTTTCCATAGGAACTTTACATCAAATTTGGCAGAAAGATAGATCTTGGTCCAGAAAGTATGCTGTTTGTAATTTGGTGTGAATCTGTTCAGTAGTTTTTGAGCAACTGATGCTCAAAACCGTTTTATATCTAGGGACGCGGAGCCTCCGCGGAACCAACAAATCTCCTGCTGAGATCTGATTGGCTGCCACCGCATCAACAAGGAAGTTAGGACTCAGTCCTCAGACCTAAAAAAAATAAATAAGGGGCAGTGTAGGTATACTCTGACTCCCTAGGCTTTGAAGTGGAGCCCCCAGAGGGATCCCACCTGGAAGCCAAAAACATTTGCTTCAAATTCGCAGAGAAGGTCCACAAATCAGTGGCAAAATAAAAGAAATACAAAAAAAAAACCAAGCCGGACTCCCGTGCTTTCTTCATTAAAAACCACATAGGGTGAGCCAGGCCCCGGGTGAGGCGCGAAGGTGATTTGATATGGTGTATCAGAGAGAGTCATGCAAAATTCTATAGTGAATCTAAAATTAGAGCTAGAACAAGTAACAGAGAAGGATGAATGGCATACTATACTTATTGACATTAACAAACAATTGGATAAATACGCCTATGAAATCAATGAAAGAAAACCCTCAAATTCAAGAGGGACACCATTGATTATAAACTTGGCAAAGTCTATAATTGGACACAGGTGTACCCACATAAAAGACAAATGAGACAGACTACACAGAGAATAAATGTCAATGTATACACATCAGATGAGGAACCTGTTCAAAGTACAGGACAAAGGGTGATTGTCCAGATAAATAGAGATCATCGACAAATTCAATCTTAAGTCAGACTAAGTCATACAACCCATAACTGAGACAACTGGACCTTCTTTTTTATTGACCAACCCTGCTGCATACATACAACCAGGCACAGTAGGCACACAACCAGAGAGAGGGGTCATGACCAGAAGCCAAACGAAAGCTTCATTATCTTCATTTCCAAATAAATACCCACATCGTTTGCACTCAAGGTATTGCAAAAGTGAATTTCTTTTGTGCCTACCTACCGAACCAATTAATTGGAAATAGCAATGTTTAAATTCATGAGGACATTGGGGTTGCAACACTATTTTTCTAATGTGGTGAGCCACAAGGAAGGCATTGAGTCTAGGAGCGAAGTCACACCCAAAAGCAACTACATACCACAATTAGTCATAAATCGATTGACCCCTTTAAGATCATTATGAATCATCAACTAAAAGACCTAAAACTGGATTCCAAGAAAATTTATAAAAATATGCCGAACAAAGAATTGAATATTCTGAAGCAATTAGTATTTGATGACAATATTATCTCAAAAAAGCAGATAAAGTGAGACCACTGGTTCTGATGCACTATGACTTTTACTATCAGAATGTACAATAACACGTGGAAGACTTGGAAACCTATTGGCAGTTAGTTGCTAACCCCACTAATGAATTTCTTAAGGCATTGAAAATTAATATCACTCAAGCCACTGGTAATGGCATTATCACAAAGACTGAAAAGAGATGTCTGCTTCCAGATAATCCCAATGCTCCTATCATATACATGATACCTAAGACATATAAACATCCATTGAGACCATCATTCAGGTCGATATTATCTACAGATATGTCTATTCAGGAGAATACTGGCAAATTCATAGATCATTATGTACAAAAGTTTGTGGAAAGGGGTTCTACATACATACAGGACACCACTGACTTTTTGAACCATTTGAAGAAATTAACGGTAGAAAATCTTCAGGGTCAGCTGTTGTGTACAATTGATGTGAAGTCCCTATATACGTCCATTCCCTACAATTGTGGGTTAACAGGCCATTGAATGGGCTTTTTTACAGACGGATTATGATGAAGGCCTAAAATTGTTTTTTTTGGAGTTGATGTAATTTACCCTTTACCACTGCTATATCAAATAGGACAACTGGCCATAAAGCCATACAATCCTTGAAACAGGTGGATACTAGATTCCAGTTCACATATGAGATAGATTATAATAAAATAGCATATTAGGATGTATTAGTTGTAACGAACAATGGAAATGTTCAGACTGATTTATATGTTGTGGAGAAGCAGAAGATAGAACATTGTATAAGGACCGCAAAGCTTTACCACAAATAAAAACCCATGTTTTCTGATTGGCACTACTCAATGGTTTTGTGGTTACACATGTTCTCTTATAGGACAGACGCATTCATATCAGTGTGTCTTGAACTCATTTACCTAAGTTATCAACACGGTCAAATAGGTATCTTTTTTCATATTTTTTAGCAAGTACAGAGGACACTCTAATGCTGAAATTCTCCATTACAATATGACTGACATATTTTGATACATCAGACACATGAGGCAAGTCCTGTTTCTATCTCCATACAGGGAACTGATAAGTAGCAAGGTCTCTTAGCAGGGAGTTTGCATTTGGACATGGGAGTTTGAGTAGATAACTTAAAGCCTACTCGTTGGTGTAAGTGAAATTAGGGGAACCACCGTGGTTAGTTTGACCATCCTAGTAAAGAGAGGATTCACAGCTCGCTTGCAGATTTACCACTGTGGTTGATATTGTTCTAATATAAGAGAAATGGTATGCAGTTCCTAGTAAAGATCTATGAGGGAAATGGATAACAGGTTTGTGCTATGTAGGGGAGTCCGTGGGGAGCGTGACTCCTCAGGAGCAACTGCCCTCACACACCCAGATGGGTGTCATGCTTCATCATTGGGCGTGCTCCACATAGGGCTCGTGCTGCAATGCCCAATGAGCACCCACCAGGGGGCTTTTTACGGGCAAACTTTTCTTTGTGCCGTATATGAAGCCTAGGTGTGGGGCTAAATCTGCATATTGCCATAGTTTTTGTATTTGTGTAAGTGAAAAAAGTGTTCAAGTTTAAAATCGGTAAACCAGTCCTCTAAAGGAGTTTTAATAAGCGAGTCCACATTCCTAAATTAAAAGTGTGTTTGTTATCATCAGAAATAATGGTCTATAATAGCTGGTGGGTCAACATGTTTCATGTCCTAATCAGTCTAAAGGTTCTGGTGGCAATTCATCAGGACCTATACTTCCTAATCTACACTGCACAGTGGTTGGAACCTTGTGTGGAGAAGTATAATACATTACCAACCAGAGAATATCTGTCTGGGTACTCTCAATATCTCCAAAAGTGAGATCAAAAACCAACTCGGGGAAGCTGAGCCATGGTGGGTGATCCAGCACTTCTTTGCTTCGGACACCCATGCATTTTTAGCGTGCGACTCTGCCACATCATTTGGGTTGGTTTTTAGAGTGAGGCTAGCATTGCATTTGAGATTTCCTTATTAAGTTTGATTAGCTGTACGCGCTTGTTTAGAAAAGAGACAAGCCACTGAAGCACAGTTCCTTTGTTGCCTACTCTCTTCGTGAGGGTGTTTAGGAGGATGTCATGGTTGACAGTGTCGAAGGTGATTGAGAGGTCCAGGAGGGCTAGGAGGCATGCCTGTCCTTCATCGAGAGATTTGTGAAGATCTTCCACGATTTTCAATATAGCAGACTCTGTACTGCAGCCTTTCTTTAACCCCAACTGGGAGGGATCGTGTAAGTTGTATTTTTCAATGTGGGTGTTGAGTTGTGCAAGCACACATTTTTCGATAGTTTTGGCAAGGAGAGGAAGGTGAGTTATGGGTCTGTAATTATTAAGGTCATTCAGGTCAGCATCTGTTTTTTTGATGAGGGGGTTACTGAGTTTGAGGGGAGCCAACATGGAGCCGCTCGATAAGGAGGAGTTGATGTTAGTCCATATAGGCAAGATGATGTGACTGAGCTTTTTTACAAGTGCCGCAGGGAGAGAGTACGAGATTTGCACTGTCAGTTTCATGTTCACAAATATTTTGCAGACTTCTTCTTCTCGGACATGGTTAAATTCAGACCAGGTTGCATTGTTTTTTCCATTTCAGGGAGTTGATGTTGGAGAGCTGAGTTGATGAGAATGGGAGACAGCCTGCATTTGGAAGAGGGGTTTCGTGGGGCCATTTCCGCAGGGGGCATCCTTGGTACAAGGTAGAGGGGTGGGAGGTTCATGAGAGAGTTTGATACTTGTTACTTTTTCAGTGAAACATTTTGCAAACTTTTCACAGTGCTTGGTCAAGTCGATAATTGTGTGTTGAGGCAAGAGGATGTTTGCTGCTTGATAATGTTGAATAATTCTTTGGGTCTGTTCTTGGACCGATCCAGTAGTTCTCAGAAAAAAGTGGATTTTTCTCTGAAGATAGGTTTTTTGTATTTTAGGCATTCAGCTTAGAGGATCGAGAGATTAGATTCCGATGGTTGTTGTTGCCAGATTCTTTCAGCGAAACAAAGTTGCTGCCTTTTGTTGTTAAGGTCGTTATTGAACCAGGATCTGGAGGGATACTTCTAGACTTCTTGAGTTTGAAGGGTGCGACTGCTTCAACGAGTTCTGTGATTTTTGTGGGTAGTGGTCGGTGAGGTCATTGGTGGAGGAGAGGCTGGGCAGAGGTAGGATTTGGGAGTAGACTAGTGTTTCTAAATCTGATAGGGGGATTTGGTGGATGTTCCTCATCCAGCGTTTGTGACAGCTGGGTTTGGGGTGGGCCTTTGAATGAACGGAATTGAGCTGGAAAAGAATTAGATGGTGATCGGTCCAGTCGGATGGAGTGCCTGGAAATTACATTGTGCTTCGAGATGATTGCATCAAGGGTAGAGCCCTTGTTGTGGGTTTTTTCCTTGCAATGCTGGGTAAGATCGTTCACTTCCAAAAGTGTGGTAAGGGTTTGTACTGGGAGATCCTTCTCATTGTTCAGAGGTTAAGGTCTCCTAATATAATGTCAGTGCTGTAATTTAGGGAGTTTCACAAAATTAGGTCTGGTAAGTCTTCGAAGAATCCTGGGTTATCACATGGCCCTTTGAGTAGAGTTGTATTCCTAAATATTCAAAGTAGAGGTATTCGGTAGGGCAGAAGGGTGTAAGGCGAAGATTGTTTTCATGTATAATGGCTACTCTGCCCTGTGACCCTGGGAATCACTGCGAATGATTAAGAAGCCCTGCGGGATAAGGAGGTCCATGGAAGTGGATGGGTGGTCGGTTACCCAAGTTTCAGTGAGAAAGCATATGTCGACGTTGTGTTGTAGGATAGGGTGCAGGGACAGAATATCGAATCAAAAATATAGAATTACACAAATATCGAGTTAAAAATATCGTGGGTCAGAAATATCGACATACAAATTCTCGTAGTCAAGAATATTGATTTTAGGTAAGTAATAACGATGTTAAAAATATCTAAGTGTAAAACATTGTTTTCAAAAACATAGGGGCCCATTAGGATGGCGGGCGGATCGCCCCCGCCGGGCCGGCGGTAGCCACCACTGGCCCGGCGGGGGCGATCCGCCTGCCATCCTTGCCTGATTGACAACCCGCCATATTAGTATGGCTGGGGGGTCCGCGGCGGACGGAAAGACCGTCCGCGGCTTTTCCGCCGGTCGACTCGTCGACCGGGCGAAAAAAGGGCATAATATGGTGGCGGAGTCTGCAAGACACCGTCATCCATATTATGATGCAGGCGGTGAATCGCCTTCCCATGGCGGGCATGCGGTTCTGGCTTTTGGGGGCCCGTTGCGGGCCCCCAGAGTGTTGGGGGGTGGGGGGTGCACATGGGGGGTACCTATGGTACCCCCGTTCATTACAAAGCACTACGTGGCAGGCACCACGTGGTGCCTGCCATGTAGTGCATGGCAATGCTGTGCACAGACCTTTTGCATTGCGAGTGGGTCTGCAGCCAGCAGATCCACCCGCAATGTAAAAGGCCCAGGATGCGCCCGCCAGTGTGGCGGGTGCATCCTAATTCTCATGGCGGGACCGCCGCAACTTCGGCGGTCGGTCCCTGGCTCTGTTGCGATGGTGGGCGGACTTTGTCCGCCCGCCATCGTAATGGACCCCATAGTTGTTAAAAATATCGATTTTATAAGATTTTTACGTTTTTAGTTCCGTAGCGGGTTGTGGGTTTATAGGGGAATTGGGTGGGAAGTAATTTAATTATATTAAATTTATTGAATATTTTTCATTTATTATTATTTGTTTAATTAAGATGTTATAGTGTTAAATGTCTAAAGTAATTTATTAGTAATTAATTAATAATTGGTTGTTAATTAATTTTAATTAGTTAGTTGGTAATTAATTATCATAATTGTGTAAACAATTTTAGGTGTGTGTTGTGGTGTTTATAGGTGTAAAGGGTGGAGAGGTTCGAAGTAATTTATTTTTAATTGATTAATTAATAATTGTGTATTAATTTTAATTAATTAATTATTAATTAGTAATTAATTATGGTAATTGTGTTATTAATTTTAGGTGTGTGTTGTGGTGTTTATAGGAGTAAAGGGTGGTACGTAATTTGCGTTTAATGAATTATTATATAGTTGTTAATTAATGTTAATTATTTGATATTTATTTTGCGTAATTGTTTATGTTTTTGTGTGTTGTTTTTACTTTTAAAAGGGTAAAAGGTGGATATTAAATACATTTTAATATTTAATAATTAGTTGTTAATAGTAATAGTTTTTCTTTTAAAAATAGTATTTAATTGTGTTTTATTTATTTACAGTTTAATTTAGGTGCTTGTTGTGGATATCATAGTGTTAAAGCAACTTTTAAATAATTATTGTTTATAAATGTATTTTTTAATTTATTTTATATATTATTTGTAGGTTTTTGTTATATGTAAATAATATTATAATATGTGTTCTTTTTATATGTTTAATATATTTAATTTTATAATTTTAAAATATTGTTTATTTATTTTTATGTTTTAAATTCTGTTATATTTTTTGTTTTTTTCCAATTGTTTAAGTGTTATTAGTAATCTTTGTTTGTCTGCTATCCAACACTTTCTCTACTGTTGCATTCTTTGGAGTGGGAATAGTAATTTTTACCCCTGTGCTATCCAATACTTTCCCTACTGTTGCACTCACTGGAGTTGGAATAGTAATTTTTGCCCCTTTGCTATCCAACACTTTCCCTACTGTTGTACCCACCGGAGTGGGAAAAGTAATTTTTACCCCTGCACTATCCAACATTTTCCCTACTGTTGCACTCCCTGGAGTTGGAATAGTAAATTTAATTCTTCCGCTATCCAACACTTACCCGACTTTTGCACTTACTGAAGTGGGAATAGTCATTTGTACCCCTCCACTATCCAACACTTTCCCTACTGTTGCACTCTTTAGAGTGGGAATATTAATTTTTACCCCTCCACTATCTTACACTTTCCCTACTGTTGCACTCTTTGGAGTGGGAATAGTAATTCTTTCCCCTCCGCTATCCAACACTTTCCCTACTGTTGCTATCACTGAAGTGGGAATAGTAATTTTTACCCCACCGCTATCCAACACTTTCCCTACTGTTCCACTCACTGGAGTTGGAATAGTAAATTTAATTCCTCCGCTATCCAACACTTACCCGACTTTTGCACTCACTGAAGTGAGAATAGTAATTTGTACCCCTCCACTATCCAACACTTTCCCTATTGTTGCACTCTTTAGAGTGGGAATATTAATTTTTACCCCTCCACTATCTAACACTTTCCCTACTGTTGCACTTATTGTATTGGGAAATGTAAGTTTTCATTTTTTCAAAGAGTTTAATGTTTTAATTTATTATAGAATGCTTTTTTATTTTAAATTATTGAGATATATATATATATTATTTTTATATAATTTTAGAGATTAAAAATTAAATAAAGATAATAGTTAATAAATTATTTTTAAGTAAATATATGTATATGTATAAATTATTATGTTTCTGTGTTTATATTTTTTTAAATTAAGTTAATTTGTTATATCTAGTTAAAATGTATATTATATTTACTTTATTTTGTTAAAAGTAATATTAATATTTAATATATTTTATTTTATTTTATATATATTTTTAAATCAATATTTTTTACATCTATATTTTTGATTCAATATTTTTGTACTTACCTATTTAAGTATAGGGAGTCGATATTTTTGCATTCTATATTTTTCTTCTATATTTTTGACATCTTTATTTTTGACATCAATATTTTGTCAGTGAACCGTAAACTCGACATAGGATGACTAGGTTGGATGGTAGTTAGTTGTGTGGGTGATTTGGGTGGGCGAGTGGTGTTCAGGGTCCTGTTTGAGCTGAGGACGAGTGAGATCTTATGATGGCCTGGCTGGTTTGGGGCACTGTCAGAGTTGTTGCTCAGCGATTCGGCTACCCCTTGTGTCAATCCCTCCATAATTAATCTAGTATTGAGAGGTTGGTGCATGTAGGGAGTGGCTCCGCTTAGGGTGTGGGATGTGGGGTCAGGAAAAATTTGTGATGCAGGGTCGGTGTTTGGCATAGATGCAAGGGGTAGGGGCATGGAGTGATTAATCTTCGCAATGAGATTTCTTCTAGGATAGTGTTTATTTTAAGTTCTAGACTAATCTAGGGAGCAGTTGAGAAGGAGCTAAAGTTTCCATGGGGAGGGGGATGTGTTAGCGCTCATCAGGGTCTGGGGTGAGGACTGGCTAGTTGGGATTGGTGGGCTTAGCTGAGGTGGGTTTAGGGAGTGGGTGTGGGAATGGGTGGTGACGTGGGGGTTGGTTCACTGGGGGAGGGGAGAGAGGTGGGGCCATATGGAGGTGGTGGGGTTAGTTCTCCGCATGAGGAGGGTGGAATTAGGATCAGATGTCTGTGGAGGGGTTGATTATCTAGAAGAGGGGAGGGAAGAGAAAGTGTGGTCTAACAGCAAGGAGGTGCAGAGCATGGGGAAGTGATGGTCAAAGATGGCTACGTTTTGTTCAGAGGCTTGGAATAGGATGTGTACAGATCAGTAAACGGTTGTGGACACTTCCCCTCTGAAGGCCTGTGATGGGGATATGTCGAGCTTCATTCCATAGGGGACTTTGGTAGTGTTGGTTAAGTGGAGGTGTTGCCGGAAGTTCGATCTCCACTTGGCTGTTTTTTAGTGTGGAAGATGAAGTCCATGTTATGGCCTCCATGGGTTGGACTGTAGTAGAGGTCTGTTATTAATGTTTCTGGGTGATCTTTGAGCAGGTTATGCTTGAATTTGTTTATTTGTTTGCAGAAGATTTTGACAGGTTTCTTGGAAATTTGATGAAGAATGAGTTGGGACCATGCCTTTCTATGAAAGTGCTGCGGTGGGCCATTGGTGAGGTGTTCTATTACAGTAGTGGCAGTCTGGCATTCAGGGTAATAAAGGGCTACCCGACATCAGGAAGGTAGGTCGATGTTGCTAGCACGGGGTTGTATAAATACAAGGCCCATTATAGGCTGGAGGTACCAATATCAACATGCAGGCCCAGTGCACGCCAATAGACAACAACAAATGACAGCGTAAACTTAAGGAGCCCATGTTAGAGTGAGGTAGATCACAGGATCTATGTATGACATATATTTGCAAAGCATGAATAAGGTATCTGGGTACACATGGGCTGATAAACATCAAACCAGCATGGTCTCTGCTGGTGGTATGAGGTAGAAAGGGTAAGAATCACAGTGTGGGCAGTAGACATTAGCATCGATATGAAGTTACAGTGCATGTACAGGGAGACAAGTGTTGGCGTAAGGTAGTCAGAATCATCTTAGAAGCATAAATAACAATGTGTGCATGAAAATAAAGTAAACATACCAGATAAAGAAATACAATACAAAGTTCTGCCTTAACCCCTTCACTGCTAGGCCTTCCGACCCCTGTGCTAAGCCTTTTGTTGGCTATTTGGGGTAGTTCGCGCTTAGGCCCCTGTAACATTTTGACCACATAAATCCACGCCAAATTTGCGTCCTTTTCTTCCAACATCATGGGGATTCTAAAGGTACCCAGGGTTTGTGGATTCCCCTGGAGGGGACCCAGAAATTAGCCAAAATACAGCACTTTCTTTTTTTTTTTTTAAATGGGAAAAAAGTGCTGCAAATGAAAGCGTCTGTATTGTTCCCTGCAAATGGTATCAACAAAGGGTTTGTGGGGCTGAAATCACTATTTTGCCAGCTTTCAGGGACTGACAGACGTTTGTCAGAAAACCAACATTTTATACACAGTTTTGGCATTTTACTGGGACATAGCCTATTTTTGCTATTGTGTGTGCTTTCAACCTTCTTCCAGTTAATGGTAGAAATGGGTATGAAAGCAATAATGGATCCTAGAAAGCTATACATTTTAGAAAAGTAGACCAAATTCTGAATTTAGCAAGGGGTCATTTGTGTAGATCCTTCAAGGTTTCTTTATAGAAACTAACAGTTGAAAATAGGAAAAATTGAAAATGAGTTGAAAAAAACAGCCATTTGTGCCAACGTTTTCACCTGTAACTTCTTCTAATTATGACAGATGTTTGAAAGCAATACACCGTTACATCCGCTGGACCTTTCTGGTTGTGGGGATATATTGGACTTGTAGATTCACCAAGAACCCGACGAACCCAGAGCCAATAACTGAGCAGCATCATGCAATGGTTTTTTATTATGTACAGGGTATATAGCAATTTATTTGGGAAAATATATACAGTGAAAAATCGGGATGAAGGACACCTATGTATTTCTGAAATTGGAACAAAATTAGAGTTTAGAAACAGTAGCTATTTGCACATTTCCGAAATTGTGAGTACTCATACTAGCATGAGAATTATAGGACATTTTTCAAAATGACTTCTTTTTTACACTTAGGGGTCAATTCCGATTCGGGCCGGAAATTTCTCCGACCGAGCCGGACCCGGAGAGATATCCGACCGAATCGGACCCGTGCAGTCCGACCGAACGAGTACGATGCGTCCGTATGTTATCGGACTCGAAGTCGGTCGGACTCCCATTGAAGTCAATGGGAGCCGGTCGTACAACGCGTACGCGGGCTCCCATTGACTCAATGGGTGCGAGTCGGACAAGGGCGCCCCTACAGCGGGTACGCGGCGGGCGATTCGCGCCGTACACGCACAGGTAGGGGGGACCCATGGGTCCCCCTGTGTGCGACTTGCGCGGCTACGCGTACAGGGGGTCCGACACGGACCCCCAAAGTGCGGCTCCGACAGCTCTTACGAGCCGGACGGCGCGGCTCGGTCGGACTGCTCGCGGCGCGCATCGTACTTACCCGGCCAGGAAACGTCTCCATTGCGCGGTGCGAGTCGAGTCCGAGCGAGTCGGACGGAGCGGTTCGAGCCGGGAGCGAGTCGGTCGGAGCGGTCGGGACGCCCGGACGAGTCGGTCGGCGATTTCGCATCGTACTCGCTCGGCCGGACCCGCGTACGGTTCGGTCGGGAAACAGGGCTCCGAATCGGATCCGGTAAAGCCGAATCCGATTCGGAGCCCTACCGGCCGAGATCGGAATCGGCCCCATTGTCTTTCATTTGAAAGACAGATATGCATCGAAGGTCAATAGGTAATAACAGTTGCTTTACAATTCTGTTTTACCCTAAGTCTCCCGATAAAAATGGTAACTCACTTGTGTGGGTAGACCTAGTGCCTGCGACAGGAAACGGCCCAAAACGCAACGTGGACACACTTCATTTTTACAGTGAAAACTGACCCTTTTTTGCAAAGTGCCTAGCTGTAGATTTTGAACCTTAGCTCTGCTGGCACCTAAAAAAACCTAGCAAACCTATACATTTTTGAAAACTAGACACCCAGGGGAATCCAGTATGGGGTGACTTGTCTGGCTCTCACCAGGTTCTGTTACCCAGAATCCCTTGCAAACCTCAAACTTTGTAAAAAAAAAAACACATTTTCCTCACATTTCTGTGGTGGAAAGTGCTGAAATCTGCGTGGATCCACAAAATTCCACCCACCCCGCATTCCCCAAAATCTTATGAGAAAAATAGTACCTCACTTGTGTGGGTAGGCCTAGTGCCCGTGACAGGAAATGGCCCAAAACGCAACGTGGACACACTTAATTTTTACAGTGAAAACTGACCCTTTTTTTGCAAAGTGCCTAGCTGTAGATTTTTAACACTAGCTCTGCCGGCACCTAGGGAAACCTAGAAAACCTATACATTTTTGAAAACTAGACACCCAGGGTAATCCAGGATGGGGTGACTTGTCTGGCTCTCACGAGGTTCTGTTACCCAGAATCCCTTGCAAACCTCAAACTTTGTCACACAAAAAACACATTTTCCTTACATTTCTGTGGTGGAAAGTTCTGGAATCTGTGTGGATCCCAAAAATTCCAACCACCCCGCATTTCCCAAAGTCTTCCAAGAAAAATGGTACCTCACTTGTGTGGGTACGCCTAGTGCCCGCGACAGGAAACGACCCAAAACGCAAAGTGGACACACCACATTTTCACAGTGAAAACTGACCCTTTTTTTGCAAAGTGCCTAGTTGTAGATTTTGAACCCTAGCTCTGCCGGCACCTAGGGAAACCTAGCAAACCTATACATTTTTGAAAACTAGACACCTAGGGGAATACAGGATGGGGTGACTTGCGTGGAATTTCGTGGATCCGCGCAGATTCCAGAACCCTGTTGCATTTTTTTGGGGGGGGTGAGGGCATTGGCCTGCCCATCTTGGGGCAGCCCCCACCCCTAAATCAGATGTAAAAAAATCCCTGGCTTCTAGTGGGCTTTCTGCCCCCCGGGGGTCAGATTGGGGGCTACTGCCTCCGTCTGCCCCTCAGGGGGGCAGAAAGACTGGAATTTCTCTGGGGGGTGGGGGCATTGTTATGCCCATTTTGGGCAGCCCCCACCCCAACATTACTAAAAAAAAAAGTCCCTGGTTTCTAGTGGGCTTTCTGCCCCCCCCGGGGGTCTGATTGGGAGCTACTGCCCCTGTCTGCCCCCGGGGGGGCAGAAAGACTGGAATTTCTCTGGTGGGGGGGTGGGGGCATTGTCATGCCCAATTTGGGCAGCCCCCACCCCAACATAAATACAAAAAAAATCCCTGGTTTCTAGTGGGCTTTCTGCCCCCCGGGGGGGGCCAGATTGGGGGCTACTGCCCAAACTGTAGTGCCTAAAATAAATTGGGGGGAGCAAAGGCCCTTGCCCAAGGGGCCGCTCCCCCCTCCCTGGTGTCTAGTGGGTGGATCCCTGCTTGGGGATCACCCTCCTGGGGATCCCCAAGCAGGGATCCACTAGGGAGGGGAACCATTGGAAAGGGGAGATTCTCCCCTTTCCAATGATACCTCTCCTGACTTTCTACATGCTCAGGGGGCTGAGATAGCCCCCTGAGCACGTAAAAGTGAAACTGAAATGAGCCTATTGGCTCATTTTAGTTTCGGTTTCTGTGCAATTAAGTCAGCGCGACGTGCGTGCTGATCTTCATTGCACAGAAACAACAGAGACAGCCTTGGGAGCTGGGGAAGCCCTTCCCCAGCTCCTGAGGCTGTACGGGGAAAAGGAAATCCCTCTGGTGCCCGCACCAGAGGGGTTTCCCCTACCATGTGCGAGGATGGCCGGGAGCCGTCCGGCGCACACGAGCACCGTGGCGCAGGACGGCTCCCGGCCGTCCTGCGCATGGAAGGGGTTAATTGTGCATGAGGTAGGCAGAACTAAGTTCTGTCATAAGAATGTTTAGGCATCAAACCCGTTTTGGCAAAAGGTAGGCAAGAGCATCATTTTAAGCATGTGTGACCGTATGCGCATAGAAATACAATAAACGCACATAATGAATAGTAGGTGTGCAATATCAAGTTCTGGCGCTAATGTGATCAGGTATCAGATTGATCGTGTTTTCCATAAGAGGTCAATATTTATCGCCAAGTCATAGTATAATAGCGAGGGCATAGAACTAGTGTTTGGTAAAGATCTTGCTGCGGGAGTAGCTCAAGAACATATCATCTTAAGAGAAGGCCCAAACACTAAACAGATGCTGGTGATTGGTAGAACTCCAACTAAATATATAGCTCAAATACCTTTCCGTTGAGGAGGTAGCCCAAACAGTATACTGGCATTAGTGGATGGAAGAAATTCTACTGGAGAAGTAGCCCAAAACACTTGTCAGTTGCAGAAAATAGCCCAAAAACTGCTTCTAACTGAGGAAATAGCCCAAGCTACATGCAGGATACTGAGGTAACCCAATCCTTCCTACCAAGAAGTAGACCAGACCGAGAAGCTGAAATCAGATTAAAAGCCTTAATACAGGACAACAATGGTGGGGGCAACAGGCACTATCAGTTAGTTGTTAAATTGTAAAAGCTACTGTTATATACCCTTGCTTGTCATCAGGGCCGGACTGGCTACCGGGCATTTCTAAGTAAAGAATGGAAAACCAAATGGTTTTAAAGTATGCTTTAAACCCATTTGTTTTGCTTTCTTTACTTAGAAGCAAATGCAGGTCCCCATCACCATAAATCAGCCCCCACAGCAGTAACATCGTGCCCCAGCCTGTCAGCCGACCAAAACGCCCGGTAGCCAGTCCGGCCCTGCTTGTCATCAGTGGCTACATATATTTCAGAGAATGTGTCATATCTGCCAACGTTTGCTGCAGCCATGGGTACTAACTCATCTAAAAAATGTGCACTGCTGTGAGTGCGTTGAACCAGTAACTGGGAGCGAGAGGTAAAGTCATCCATCACTACTATTGGATCCTTACAATTTGTTGCATTTACCTATTGTACAACAAGGATATTGGTACAATTTTCACCCCTTTACATGTATATGAGTCTGAGTCAAAGACCAGCCCTTTTCCCCCAAGCGAAGATAGTAAACAGTCATATTTCCTTCTTTCAACTCTGCTGGGTTGAAGTAAACTTTAAAAATATCAATGGAATGTGCCAGATATCCAAGTGACAATATCAGTTTATAACACATAACTTTTACAGATGGTGTTGCAGCATAATACTTGTGCTTTTCTTGTAGCTGTGTCCTGTCATCATGATGTGCTCTGTGGTTATTTTTGCTGTCTGTCTTATTGTTTTATGTGGTCTATGGCTGTTGTTGTTATTTCTGCCTGTGTCATGATGTGGTCTTTGTTTTCTGATGAATTGTGTTGATGATGGCCTTTGTTGTGGTTGCCGAACAGTCAGCGTTGCTGGGCAGATGAATCCTGTGCATAGGAAGAAGACATTTTGTTGGTGTGTACCCGACCAATCATTAGCTTTTCTTTTTTTAGGCCTCTTTTTTGCTTTTTGTCCAATCTGTTCTGTTTGCCTTGGTGCATTCCCTCATCTGTGACCTACCTATAGGTTTGAGGTGCATTTTCAGCTTTCCTTACAATGACAGACTTTGTCTGTGATATACGGACCAATCAATATCCCATTACTAGAATATGTACTTAATACACTACTGATGACACCTTAGCTGTTCTTCTAAGAGGTCCCTCCCATGCATCTTCAAGGAAGGGGAGGTGTTTCTCTTGTCTGTGGATTATACACAGGCCACATACCTGCATTTGTTATTTGTCACTGTGCTTATAGACATATTACTTCATTATAGTATGCTGACTGTCATCGGATATACAGATATACAGGGTTTCCATAAGCAGATGAATTTCTAGTATTGTTTCCATGAGTTAACTAATTAGTGAACATACTCATCTAAAGCTAGCTCAATCTTGTTTTGTGGGGAGGTTTGGTGTGACATATGCCAATAATCTAACACTGGCATGCATTTTTCCAAATAATGCTTCAAATGGGCTCACTCTTGTAGCTGAATGCCTCTGTCTGAGCAATTGTTGCAGAACATGTGGTAGCTCCTCTTCCCATGACGTTCCATGTGAATTAATACATTTTTTTGACTCTCGTTAGTTCAGAGTTCAGTCTCTCTACTTTCCCTAAATTGTGCAGTCTATAGAGGATGATAAATTCTTCCCCAACATTTGTCAAAAAATCTAATTAATTTTGGACTCCAAAGGGGATCCATTTCCTGTTGAAATGTAAAGGGAAAATCAAAACGTTCAAAATATAGCCTTCATCAGTACTTTGCATGTTGTGAGTGCTGAGCAGTAAACAGCAGGGAAAGCCTCTAGAAACATGGAGAAACTGTTCATTATAACTTAAATGTACCTCTTGCATGTCTTAGGCCTGGGTAAAGGGCCTACGCAGTCAATGTCTATCACTTGCCAAGGTAACTCCGCTGGTGGTCGCTTTTGGAAGAGGTGTGGTGCAGCGGCCAGGGCAGCTGACTTCGGAGCACAGGGCTCACGGTTCGGTCCCGGCGGCAGCTCAGCTCAGCACCTTGTGACTCTGGGCAATAGCTCACTTAATTTCCACGACGGTCCCCAGCGCCTTGAGACCCGTAAGGGTGAGTAGTTCGCGCTTTACAAATCCGGATTTACATTTGTAGCGTACCCATTCCTATTTTGTGTTTCATCATGTCCTAAGCAAGACAAACAAGTGGTAATATGTTCTGCAGATCCTTTTCCCATGAGAACCACCACTCGAGGTTAAGAAATATCTTTAGCATTTTGTCCCTTGCGGTCACTACAGTTCCCATGACATGTGTAAAGCCATTTTCTGCATTTGAATAGGTATTACAAGTGTCCATTCTTGAATTGAGTGATTACATTTTGACCTTCTTCCTGAGTAATGTATGTAGTGTTTGGGTGCCATATATGAGAAACAGTTTCAAATGTTTATGATTTCAGTATCTTTGCGCTGCAGTTCTCTTAACATTGAAACTTTTCTTCACTTTTTGTTTGCTGTTTAAATTGGGGTGGTGTGACAGAGTGACTCTGTGGTCTATTACTGAGATGGTCCTTGCGTGGAAATTCCATGCCCAAACTAGTTCCTTCTGCAGCAAGGGCATTTGCCATTGCATTCTTTGCTGCAAAATGTCCTTGTTTTCATCACATTAATCCTGTCAAGGTGGAATGCAAGGTCATGTGCCATTCTTCAGAGATTTTCTTATTTGACCAGTCCCCCGTCTGAACTACGGAATACTCGTGTGGCCCAGTCATTGAGGTAGTTGGTGCAGCTTTGGAAAACAAAGTTTGAGTCAATGACAATGTTTATGTGGGTTGTGTTCTCTGGCAATTGCTCTTTAGCATGTATTAAAGCCATCATAGGTGCTACCAATTCTGCATATTGTGCAGTTCTGTTCCTAATTTTTACTATCAAAGTGCCAGTGACTGGAAGCTCATTATCATCCGTGTAGGGGGTATATGATATATATGTCTATGCATTCAATATATTTGTTGTCCTCTAAGTGTGAATGTCCATCTGTTACATATGGTATGTACATGCACTGAATTTCTTCCTGGGGACATGGTTTGAAAATCTGATGAGACACATTAGTGACTTCCAAAGTGCATTCATGATGAGTGCACTGCAATGAGACATCAATCAGGATGGGATAGGAAGGGGTAACTGGAAGACACTTGGGGGCATATGTACAAGCCCCTATCGCCACAGGAACATCCCTTTTTGTGACGTTTCCATGGCGATAGGGGCTTCGCCTTATTTACAAGGCAGCGTAACGTGGCTTAACGCTGCCTTGTAAATAAGACTCCCTTTCACGCTATGCTTCATGTGAAATGGGTGGGCAGTGGGTGTTGCGGTGGGCGTTCCACCGCAACACCCATTGATTTTGACGCTGCCCCCTATTTACAAGGGCAGAATAAACAGGAGGCAGCGCCAAAATCAAGACCAGGGAAAACCTGGTCTTAAGTTGGCAAAACGAGAAGAAATGCTTTATTTCTCCTCGTTTTTGCTTTTTCCATGTGTGCTGCCTTGGGCAGCACACATGGAAAAAGCAAAAAGCCTTGGATTATTTATGTACAGCAAGGTGACCCTTCCTGCACATAAACAATCTTTAAAAAAAATGAAATTTTGTGACTTCCATGTGTGCTGCATTAAGCAACACACATAGAAGTGACAAAATGGCATTTCAAGATTGTTTATGTGCAGGAAGGGGGACCTTTCTGCACATAAACAATCTTCCCCTGCATGCAGACACTCTTATACTATGGTGCAAGGGTGCCTGCATTGGCGCTACACTGCTAAGTGTAGCGCCAGCGCAGGGGGAAACGCAAGGCTGCACCATATTGTTGTATATATCAGAATCAAAGCAAGTTTTATTTAGACAATTGTCCAGTAAAACATTCTAAAACACAAATGACAATTAAAATCCTTAATAACGCCCCATTCTAACTACCCGACACCCCCAACCCCCTACAGTTCATCATTAAAACTCAATTCCAACAGCCACATCTAAGTAACGCATTTCTGTCAACAGCTCCACTACTTTCCACCTATGGACAACATCATATTTAAAAAAGGAGGTCATAAAAACATAATTCGATTTACAAGATAAAAGACACAGTCCATTAATATATGCAGTAGGGAACATTTAACTTTCAGGGGCAGAGACCAATATTTTCCTGGACTCTGGTCCAGTACAGGAGAGATGAATACATTGGATTGCAACCCACCCTGACCCTTAATATTTCATTTCATAACCCTGGGTTTGGTAGCTACGATGAATAAGGAGAAACAGTGTCCTGGCCCAGTGTAGAAATTGAGAAACTGATGGAGGGTTTCTTGCGCAGATAAGATAGGTCATTCAATTCGGACACCAAAGCAACAGATTCTTTCAACGCGTGCTTGCCTGGGAAGGGGGACCAAGATGTAATTGTACCACTATCTAAATGGAGGTTCCTAAGAGTAATTAATCTATTTCTTATAGCCTTTGCCCAAATTCTTTCGCTGCATTGAATCTCTTCCCAGCACAATTTGGAGATTTTAGACACCTCATCATCCTCCCTGGTGTGTATTGAAATATCTTAGGGCCCGAGTAAAGGCCATCAGGCTCCAAGAGACCAGTTTGCACTCTCTCCTTATGGCCTGAACCATGGTGCCCTGGGGGAGGGATAGAAGCCTTCTAAGCACTACCCCTTCTAATCTGTCCCATTCATATGTCTGCAAGCGAAAACACCTCTCCTCCCTATAGACCCAGTGGAGGTATCTTCCCCTCATAGGCCCTTAGTAATGGAAGATGAGAAAGTCTCCCAAATCTGTTATTAAAACTTGATAGACAGCTGGCCTGCAATCAGGCCTTCTGCTTGATGGCATCCCTATGCATACCCCAGTTCAAGTTCCTCCTGAAGATTAAGCCCAAATATTTATATTGATCGACTTGCTCCACCTCCCGTAATTCTAAATACCAGTTACATTTCTTTACTCTTTTCCCAATAAACAAAATCTTGGTCTTCTGCAAATTAATGTGAAGCTGGTTCTGCCTACTATAAGTTTGTAGAGCATTTAATTTCCTCTGCTGACCAATAGGGGTATAATCCAATAATACCAAATCATCTGTATAAAGCAAACAGGCAATGTGCTGTTTCCCGATTTTGAGGGAAAAAGAGTTTGATTGGGAAATAAAGGTGGGGAGATCGGCTAAAAAAAGACTGAAGAGCAGGGGTGCTAAAACGCACCCCGGCCGAAGGCCATTGTCAATGGGGATTCTTAGAGATAAGCGACCCGACTTATCTAACTCTACCTGGGCCCAATTACCAGAGTGCAAAGATTGGAGTACACTAAGGAGGATTAACGGGAGCCCCCAGGCAGCAAGTTTCCCCCATAGGATATCCCTATCCCTATCCACAGAATCTAAGGTTGTCCTGAAGTCTACAAAACAGCAGCACAGCATTTGATTTTGATTTTCCTCCTGGGCCTTCCGAAAAATGGCCCATAATGCAATGCAATGATCTATGGTAGAATGACCTCCCGAAAGTCCCCCTGCTCTATAGGAATTCTCTTGGTTTCACTGGCCCAGTCTTCAATCTTAGATAAGATAATCTTTGAAAAGATCTTTATTGAAATATCAAGAAGGCTGATCAGTCTATAGTGTACCGCTCCCTTTTTTTAAAATAGGTTTCACTATTGACCCTTTCCAGGAGAGGGGATAAAAGCCGGATGTAGCAATCCAGCTAAACATGGCAGAATTGACCGTGGCCCACCAAACACTAATCATTTTAATTATTACTGCTGTGATTGTAAATATGGTGCAGCCTTACGTTTCTGAAGTGGTGGAGTGAGGCGTTAAGCCATGACAGCTAACGCCTCACTCCGCCACTTCTGTTGTGCATATCCCCCCTGATGCTTCTGCCCTGTGAAGCAGCTGTCCATTGTCTATTTGACTATTCTGACATTGCTGGCATTCTCTTGATGCAACTTCCCTAATATTAGAACTTTCAGTGGGGGGTGATAGATCTTAATAAATATTTTATGGTTCCTAATATAGTAGTGGAACTTGGTTAATGCCCAATACACAGTTAGAACACTCCTCTCACAGCTTTCATAGTACTGTTGTACTCTGGATAACATTA
Organism: Calotriton arnoldi; assembly: GCA_963921515.1. Taxonomy (NCBI): domain Eukaryota; kingdom Metazoa; phylum Chordata; class Amphibia; order Caudata; family Salamandridae; genus Calotriton; species Calotriton arnoldi. Next base: position 94,651 of record CAWUFW010021198.1, read on the forward strand.
GAGAAGCAAATCCAATAGTAACATGTTTGTCTCCCATCAGTGTCAGTTGCACCATAAATAATACCACAAATAATATGGGAGTTCAGGGTTGAGGCTGAGTAATGCTGATGTATCCTGTAAACAGCGTTCTAATTCAGAAAGTGCATCAGTATGTCCTCCTATCTAATCCCTCTAATCCACATTCATCTCTTGGTTCCTTGTCATCGCACAATAAGAGACCGACCTCGGCAGTTCTCTTACCAGGCGAGACGCGAGTTCTAATCTTATTGCTAAACCGCGAGGTGCGGCTGATTTTGAACAGCCCACACTTCCCGCTTTTAAACAGACGTCTGATTGCAGACGTAGTCATTTTTCATCTTCGGTGTGTATCCTGCCGGCATCTCCCTTCTTTTTATGTGTGCATTGCCACGCATCCTGGATACCGGCCAGTTTTCCCTCTCACAGGGCACCCGGCTGGGGCCTATGTGAGTAATATACCCCGCCCCCTTTTTTCACATGATTACTGTGCACTTTACTACTTCACTACGATACTACTTTTAAGGTGTCCCCTGTCCTTAGATCTTGATGAGCCCCCCAATTCTTACGTGGACGAAACGCCATCAACTAAATTAATAAACAAACCATATACAGCCTCTTTTTTATGAACTGTAGACTGTGGCTCAAAACTGTGTGTCATATAATGGTCGTTTAGTTGTATTAAGAAACCTTGCTGAATGCCACAATTTGTCACTTATTGTTTGTTGGTTCTATGTTCACTTGGGACACTGAGCACAATTTACCTGCTTTTTTCATGTATATTGTTCAAATATACCTGAAAATGTGTACAAACACTATTTGGTCTCGCAAGTGCAGTCTGTATGAATGTCTTCTCTTGCAGCATCTGTTTGCCAACAGTAATTGCCATTGTTCAGATACATTATCAAGCATTCTTCATATTATCCACAAGACCCGTTGTCTTTTCTATTTACATTGGCACTTAATAAGTCATATAGCGGTTTAGCATAGCTCGCAAACATCGGTGTGAATGTTCATAAGAAAATCCAATATTTCTAACATGGACTGAAGGTTACTAACACATACGGTTAGGGGCAGCATCATTATAGCCTGCAACCTGTCTTGTACAATAGATTTCCCTTTCTGGTGTATTAGGAGGCCCAAAAACTTTACTGCTGGTTTTGCTAGTGTCAATGTGTCCTTCTTTATCAGTAGCCTGACATGCTGTAATGCCTGGCATACCTCCGCAACATCTGCTAGGTGTTGTATTTCATTTTCACAGGTAATTAGGTTTTTTTCCACATTCTGTATGACTTTTTGGTGGCAGGTGATATTTGCAGTGATTTCTGCTACTATGTTGTGGAAAATGGTTGGTGACATTCCCAGACCCTGGAGAAGAATATTAAAGTCATACAGATAATCCCAGAAGTGGAAGGCGGTGAACTGTGTTCTGCTTTCCATGACATGACAATTCCAAAAAACACTTTTCAAATCCAGTGAAAAGTATATTGTGGCCTTGGGGCTGATCTTTACAATGAGTTCAGGAAAGTGGCCACTATCTGTGCCATAGAGGCTAGAACTTTGTTGCTTGTCTTTTTTTGCTATAGACAATATGTCAAAAACAAAATCCCTTTGGGTTTCTCATAAGCACACTGTATGCCACACCAATCTCACATGCACTCTAATCACCATCAATGGAATTGAAAACCAGAAAAGTATAATACAAAATATCTTTATTGACAGGATCCTTATTCAATTTTATTAAAAATGTATTATTTATAGATTCTTTTCCTTTTTAAAAAAACATAAAATAACAATATTATTAAAAACAACACATATTTTCAAAATTCATGGGAGAATGCAACAAAAATTATATACTAATAATAGAGCCCAATAACTCTATTTGGCAAACCAAGACAAAAAGGTTTTTACAATATTTAGTTTGAAATTAAACATTACATGACACAGGTATGAGTGTTCATTCAAATCCGTATTGTCAAAAAAAAACAATAATGCTGGGTGCGTTTTCAGAACAAAGCGACGCGTTTCGGTGGATTGATTGAATACACCACCTTCTTCAGGCTAACAATTAATTTTGGTGTCTCCCAACACAATAATCTAAAAAGACATTCATATAAAATCAACATATTAGATATTGTTCAAAAGAACATAAATACATAATATATCACATTTCAATTGATCATTTCTTAATAAAACATACAACCAATACAACAAAGACACCTATATTACAATTTCTGTTCAATCCATGGTGATTCAAACATAATAATTCCAAGCATACCACTCAATCAATCATCCTGAGTTTCTAAACTCATAGTATAAACATTCCTTCATAGATAAACTCATCACAAATAAAGATTTAAAAAGAGTTTTATATATATATATCTAAGTGAATGAGTTTTGTTAAAGAGTTCTTTCTTTATACACAAAATCTTTTTCATCACGCCAATCACATGGTCGTTATTGTTTATAAGACAAGGGAGGGACATTTCCATTCATACACCAACCCTATTCTGCCACACTCTGATAATGATTCTAGTTATAAAGGAGTGTACCCACCTAGACAGATAAAAGAACAAAAAGTGGGAAGAGGAAAATATTATATTCCTTCCTTGATAGTTCAAATTCTCCACATTAACCATACGATCCCTCAATAGTGAAGATGGCGATTGTTCTATAAATGCATTGCGCAAAGGAGAAAAATGGAAACAACCATTATAAAATGACTTTCCTCATCAAATGAGAATTCACTTTTTCGTCGCAATCCATAAAGTAACTAAAACTCTACCTTTGGGTTTTAAGGTTATACTTCCATAAACTTCACAAATCTGCCGGAGTCTGTATGTAGATAAAATCGTCCTTAGGACCCTACAAATCACCAAATAGTATAAAAGGGGGGAAGAGAACGATTTATAAACTCTACCCTATTTTTCAGCGTTTAAGCTAAAATGCTTATTTATAACATTAAAAAAGGAGAGATAGTATGTACACTACCTGATCATGGACCCATTTGGGTTTAGCCACTGGAGCTGTGGCTCAAAGATAATGCCGAACTTTTGTAAATAATCGAGTCCTCAAATATAGAGTAACGGCCTATCAGCAACCTCAATCCAAATGTTGATGCCTATATAAAAGAACACTATAGTGAGTTATGAGTTACCTCCAAATATTGCATATCGCCCTGCTATCCCAAATAAATATTCAAGGCATAAACCTATATACTTGTCATTTCTTCTATTTATAAAAGCTTCTAAAGGCGCTTCTAGTAAACTGTAACTCTCCCTTGTTATGGCCATGCTTTACCCATTATTACGAGTTTCTTCCAAAAAACAACAACAAGTCATCACAGAGGTTTTTTTAAAAATGTATGTGAAGCATTGCCTCCTTTGTATCATCAATCTATGTAATTTATAAGTGACGCTCTCCCTATCTGATTGTAGCCCTCAAAGGCATTAGGCTCATCCGGGGAGAACCACTCCGTAATTGTGGTGCCCCAAATATGCAATTAATTTGTATCTCAAATCCCACCCCAATTGCTCTCTTATAACAACAGGCTGTCATTAAACCTCATTAAGGATGGCCCACAAAACTTAGTATCGCGAGAGATGCTCGCCATGCATTTAAGTACTAGACTATGAAAAATCCCCCAAACAAACTACAAGGTAAATACTTTATGCCAGTTAACTAAACTGTTTAACACATAATTTTAACCATTCCTTCAGAGTGTTTTTTTGCTATAGGCCAGCAGTTGACATAGAACCTCACCTTTTCAGGTGCGGATGCAATCACACTGTGTTCCATTAGCTCACTGCACTAATTCTAGGAATGCTGTCTCGAGGAATGTGGTACATTTTGTTGCATTGTATCTTTTATTATCTGAATCTCTGTACTTTGACCTTACCTGCTTTCTTTTTGTGTGCACTCATAAAGGGATTGTATGTCATAAGGATGTTTAGGAATTGCTGGTCTGTAGTAGTAGTAGTAGGAGAGGGTTGGGTGGATGCAATCCGGGTTTCATGGGTGATTCATGCAGTGTTGCTTTGCAACATCATGGCATACATTATTGGTTGTTGTCCATGATCATGTGTTACCATTGTCTGTTCAGCACTAGTATCTAGTAACAATGAAACACCATTCTGCTGCCAGGACTGCCTGCTTTTGATCAGACAGGAGCAGTTATATCCATGAATAATCGTTAGAATTCTACTGGAATCCCATCCTGACTGGCAACTTTGCCAGACGGAAGTGTTTACCTGCCCTCCAGTATGTCACCTTGATCTCTGCTGAATGCCGGGACTTCTACAATATCCAAATATTGGGAAATAGCATCTAAATCTAGGTGATTTTCTGGGCAATAGTGAGATTGATAGAACACAGCAAATTGCTCCAGAATTTCTTGATCTGCTCTCTGCTAGTTCTATTCTCCCTCTCCTTAATCTTATACAGCAGTATTTTCCCAATAGACTCTCTATAGTCACACCTCTGCAATCAAAAAATGAATGTTCATAAGTCTATCATCACATTGATGAGCATACATGATTTGGTCGACATCTGGAGAGCGGTTAAACCTAAGGAACCTGACTTTCCTTACCACTCATACATTCATAAACACTATTCGAGAATCAACATAACCTTGGTCTTATGAATATGTTTTATACTACTGATATTGAGCTATGCCCCCAGGTGGTGTCCAATACCAATAATCTTATTCTGACAATAAAACAGCCCCCACCGGTACAAAGATGCCATGGTGTGGCGAATTCTCGTAGATGAAGGATATAAAAATAAGATCTCCAAATTGAAGAAGGAGTTCCTGGAGACTAATCTTGAATCTACTTCTCTTTCCATTGTGTGGGATACTTTAAAGGCCTATATTAGGAGATGTACGCTTAAATATTTCACCAATCTTCTAACCAGGAGATTCAGCTCCACTACAGTTGATTAACATTGCAATATTCACATGCAAGTTCAATGACGCTTAACAATCAATTGGAAATGGATTTTTTCCTGCGTACGATTAGGTGTCATAGCAGAATCGACCGGACATTGAGGGAGAACTAGGTATCAGTGTTTTCATGATAGGCTGGCAATTTATGCAGTTTAATCCACCCTTAAAGAAAGCTGTCTTCCCTTTAGTACTCAGGCTTCAAATGGGATCCATGTTTTACCACTATTTAGCACTACCTGAGTTGTGGAGGTTAGCTATTGAGATGGTCAGGTAGAACTCAGTACTATGTTGGTATTGTTTATTATCAGCACAGAGGGTATAACAACAGGTAGAATCACTTTGATATCTTAATTTCACATTGGGGATTCATGCAAGGATTCCAATTTTTGTCTTGTGGTTGGGTAAGGTACCTTTGTCATATGGCTTTTGGTTATTGTATGCTCTGAGTTTCATTGCATACAATTTTCATAGAGGGGATATACATTCAAAAGTGGTGTCGGAAGGTATTTGAGGCACAGTGGTTGGCACAGAAAGAGAAGGAGAAAACACTTTTATTCAGAAAAGTGAGAAAGTGCAGAACAAACCCTCAATAATCTTTTGGTTTTTAGTACTTGGATCCCATGATTATTCTGCAATTTGCTGGATATATTTCCCTGGCCCTTTCTAAAAGTTATGGCAGAGGCAAGAATAACTTATGATGCAGCCCCAAAAGTTGGGACAAGTGTGGGCCTGGTTTTCGACAAAACGAGTCCTTTAAACATGCTTATCCGTTTCCAAATAAGAAATGTTTCTATATTAAGGATATACCCAACAGCAAAACAGTGCATCTGGTACATGTATTCCTTTGCATTTGTGTGGAAGCCTTTGTTAAATATTGCCCATATTGAATTGTGAAACATCTGTGTTGGCACGGTTAAGAAAATAATTGTAACGTTTTCTTTTTCTTTGAAGAAGAAAGTGTCAAGAAGGCACATTTCCTTCCCCTGTATCCCACTTGAAAATTGATCATGCTGTTGCCACACTCATTGCCCTTACATTCATAAGTAATGTTAGTAAATTAGGAATATTTTACCTATTTTTTTTGTTCCTATTCAGCAGCAGGTTTTCTTTTAAAAGCATTTAGTTCAACCGCAGCTTCTTTTAAAATTGTCTAAAATCTCACATTTCAACATCAGCTGCACTTAAACTTAGATCTGTAATGTTAGGAGCTAAGATTACAATGCACAATATTGCTGTGCTCTGTTTTGTGGCACCTGAGGCCAGATGTACATAGTGTATGGTTTGTGATTACCAAATAGCAAGTTTTTGCGAGTCGCTCTTTGGTAATCGCAAACACCAATGTACAAATGTGTCTTTGACACATCTAGTGATTCCTAGTGGGTTGCAAATAGACCTAGCTCTTTAATATTCATGAGGTAGGTCTTGGTTAGCGACCCATTGGGAAACGCAAAAATCACAGGGATGGTGGCCTGCTCGGGTTAGCAAACCACCATGTCTGTGACTGCTTCTCAATACAGCAATCTTTTATTTTTTACATGCAGACTGTTTTTCTTAAAGGATAACGAGATGCATTTCAAAAAGAAAAATGAAAAGTTTTCTTTTCATTTTTGAAGAGTAGGCAGTGGTCTGTGGGACCACTGTCTGCTCTTAAAAAATGTTTTTCCAAACATTCACAAAGGGCAAGTGGTCCCTTGGGGACCCCTTCCCATTTGCAAATGGGTTACTACCTTCTTGAAGTAGGTGGTAAAATGCAAATGTTTTGCAACCACATTTCAGCCGCAAAATATTCACAAATACCACTGTGATTCGGTATTAGGAAGTGACGTCCTAAACACACCCCTTCCTAATACCGAATTGCGAATCTGCATATCGGGCCATTTGTGAATGAAAAAAACCTTTATACATCTGCCCCTTGATTCTCTATCAAAGACCCTTCCTTTGAACACACTTTTTCCAAAATAGTACCAAACTATGCATTTTACCGCACAATGTTTGTTAAAATTCCTAAGCCCTCATGTACAAAACTATTTTACAGTTGGTAAGGCTCCGATTCGTAAACTCAGAGCCTTTCTGACCACTAAATGGCTTTTTTGTATTCAGCAAACCCAAACTGTAATTCAGTAAGATGTTACCAAATCGTGAATTGAGTTTGGGAATAAATAACAATTCAGTATTTGGAAGGGGCGTGTTAAGGGCGTCCCTTCCAGATACCGAATCTTTGAGGTGTGTATTAATGTTTTGCGACCAAAATCCAGCTGCGAAACATCAATATTTTACCACCTACTCAAAGGAGGTGATAAGCCATTCCTAAATGTAAAGGAGGACCTCGAGCGACCACTTCCCTTTGTGAATATTCACATATCTTTTTTTTGAGCAGGCAGTGGTCTGTTAGTCCACTGATTGCTCATAAAAAAGGTATGTGTAATTTTCTCTTTTTTTAAAAAACGCATCCCATTTTCCTTTGTTGAAACTGGGCTGCTTTAAAACTAAAACAAAATAATGCTTTATTTAAAAGCAATCACAGACATGGTGATCTGCTGACCAGAGCAGGCCACCAGGCCTGTTACTCCAGCCAATCATAGTGGGTCTCAATGTACGCCTACCACATACATAATGATGAGGTACTTCGAATTGTGACCCACTACTATTCAGTAGTAGAGAATCAACCTATTAATACATTGGTTGGTCCTCAAAATACATATGGATTCATTGGAAGTCGGTGCACAAATTGTTAACACTACCAACAAATCCATTTTGTACCTTCCATTTAAGGAATCAATAATTGCGAATCATTACTTGTCAAAATTTACGATTCCTTAAATGGAATCTTTGTACATAAGGGCCATAGTTTTTTAAGACAGTTCAGTAGGCTCACCCATTCCTTGTTCCAATGGGTGAGCCTACTGAATTGTGTGATAAGCAACCATGTCCCTCTCTGTGCTCAGGCATGTGCTACTGAATTATGCATTACCCCTATTCGCAACGCTCCCCTCAAGCACAAGCCCAGTGTTCCTCTCATCATAAAACCCAATGTTCTCATGAGGAACATCACCAGTGTTCTCATGAGACACATCACTCCATGCTCAATTGAGCCACATCACTCTGTACTACCCTGAGATGTGCGTAGCCCTACCTCCCTTGTTGAACATCACCATTTATACAGTTATGCACATTACTTTGTACCCTGTGATGCACATTTTTATGTACTCCATTGATTAACATCTGCGTATGCCTCCTCATACACAGTGAAATGTATCGTTAGTGGTCTTTGTGCATTGTAATGCATTAAAGTTTGCTGGTATGTCTATATGGGCTCTGGGATGTCTGTGGCATAGTAAAAATGTATTGTCTTTAGGTGTATTTATTTGTTTCTCTGCATGTGTGCCTTTATGTTGGATGCCTCGGTGAGCATACATTGTACAAAGGCCAAACCTCTTCGCTTTCTGAATGTCTGCTGAAATAATAATTTCTTCCTACAGAATAAAAATACTCTTCTCCAAGAGGATGGTGCTCTTTAGATTTGCTATAGCCAGCAGGTAGGGAAACTTGCAAGCATGTTATCATCTGTCTCATAGAGGCAAATGTTTTCTTAGCCATCACTTCCTGTGGGACATCTGAGAACTTTTTCTTTATCTTGGGTAATGGGTATGGATAGTGAGCTCTCAAGGGTTTCTAAAGACTAGCCTATGAACCATTTGATACAAACTCTCACGAATTATGAAATCCATTTGAAATGGAGAAATTCATTATGACCTTGGAAGTATTTTCATAAAATAACTGTCTAAGTGTGCTTGAAATAAAGGCCATAAACGTTTTATAACTGTTCACATAAGATGAAACATGCAACATTGTAAAATGTGACTAAGAGTGCTAGCTCCGAGCGCAACTGTGCACTGAGAAGCCCATCTAACAGTGACCACTCGGATCACTGTTGTGAGAAAGTACAAACATTGTTGATTCCCATAAGCAGATAGATAGAAGCACATATGGGTTGAAATTTTGCTTCTCGTGACAGGAAGATATGTAATGACCGTCCACGTCATTACTACTGTTGTCCTGAAAGGTCATGTACTGCCATTTCAAGATAAGTCAAACCCCTCCCAGGGGCGAGTCCTCCTCCCCCCCTTTGCCTACTTAACTGCGTCCCTTTTACCTTTACATTACACCACTGACAACGTGATTTGGTGCCTTAAAAGGTCGCAGTTTATTTAGCCATAAAATGGTTGTACATTTCGCAATTTCATCGGTCGTTCATAACATCCATGTTATTGTATACTTCTATTGTCTTTGTACATTTGTTGTTGTTATTTGCTCCCAAACAGTATAGCTTTGCCAGGTGCCCCTTTGGCCGGGCCTCTGTGTCTGCGGTTCCAGGCTTCAACTTGCTACCGAATTTGGTGGGTGTCCGTTAGGACCTGCCCGGGCTGCAAGTGCTGTTCCGCTTGCCCTGGACCCTTTGTTGGCCCCTCGCCTGCTCCTCAAGGGCCCCTGCCATGTGGCATCCCAAGGACCCTGTGTTAGCATCTCATCTACTCAGCCTGTGGCTGTGTCCTGTAATTTAGCTCCCTCAGTACCCCTGCCGTGAGGCATCCCAAGGGCCCTGTGGGAGCGTCACATCTACTCTGCCTGTGGCTGTGAGCCGTCATTAGCTCCCTCAGTGCCCCTGCCATGAGGCATCCGAAGGACACTGTGTGAGCCTTCCATCTACCTCTAGTAAATTTTCTCTCTTTTGTATATCTTCCCTGGGTTTCTTGCGCCACGCTACCTATGGTTTTACGATCGGAGGGAGCTCCCCCTGCTCTCCCTTCCTTTCCTTCCTCACCAGAAACCCATCTGCATTTTCGACTGATGCAGGAGGATCCTCCTATAACCTGTCCCCAATTCCACGTCTGCCCGGTGTCTGCAGGCCGTTCCTGATTTATCTTCTGCGGGGGCCACCATCTCCTGACGCTGCACGCCCCAATAAATGCCAGCGCTACTGCTGCCCTACACAGCTTAGCCCCATCTAGTGCCCCTGTTATTTGTGTAGTACTGCAAAACAATGGGCCGCACTATTGGGCTTGCTGACACTTGTGGGAGATTATAGCGCTTGCTGCTAGTAGCGGAAAATTGGTGGGATTTGAACCTGCAAATGCTAACTACTGATTCGACTATTACTTCCCAGCCCCTGGTGGGATGCCAATAGGAGGCCGTCATACAACCGGCAGCATGGCTTCACCATTATTACCATCTAATGCAGTGATTTCGGCTGCATTTCCCTTATTTAAATTCTTCGTGGTCTCCCTGCCTCCCGACTTGAGGGTACTGGAGCCTGATTTGCCCTACCTGAAAGTTATGCTTTTCATAACTTTTTAGGTTGTGCCTCAAAACATCTCTGAAGATAGTTAGCCAGGTGGGAGACCGGTACCTCATACCCCACCCCCCCCTTACACCGATATCAATCCTCTGTGTTTACACCAGTACACAGGCATTGTTATACAAGACAGCTGGCTACAAGTACTAGGCACGGGGAAAACAAACTTAGAACTAACCCGCTGGACCATGGTGTCTGCCCAAATTAAACCCTCCATGCAGCGTCAGGGTAATGAAAGACTGGGAAGTCATAACACTTTGCTCTGTATCTCATAATTGTATGCAGCTCCTTGCTAGCTACGCATCAGTGATTTGTCACGTCAGCTGCGGCCATTTCCAGCTACCATCATTTAGGGTATAGCTATTCCCACCCCATTAACCAAATGACCCTCTGCAAGTTCCTATGCTTGCTGCCTGGTGGGTTGTGAGGTCTACTGAACCAGAGGTCCCTGACATAAGAATTATGCGCAGAACAACATACGTTGTGCATATTTATTTGAATAACCATAGATTCCACTAAAGGAGGTATGCGACAATACAGCTGTTACCTACATCTAAACAGATAGGCTGCCGCCAGCCAGGGGACGATGGTAACTATTTGAAGGCAAGTCCATCCTGCATGCTTTTGTACGACTGGCAATCCATCGGCCCATTTATCTATTCAACCCCCACTGAATGACTCCGATCCGCTCGGGGTGGGTTGTTAAGGTACCGCGCCTTAGGTCAAGGGAATTAATCTCTGATAGCACCGCTCTTGTTTTACTCGGTGACAGGGTGACTGGATTCCCAACCCGCTGTGATGCTGGCCCCCGTGCAGAACATCTCTTACCCCCCTTTAAGCTTGCTCCTGTCGCGCTTGCATACCTATCAGTCGTTGCGCCTATCACTGCTAAGAGCATGACTGAGCTAGGGTATCCCGTGATGCTTTCGTGTTGCCCATACTGCGATGGACAGTGGGGCTTACTACTCTGTTGTGTTGATCTTAGAAGCTGTTTCCCAGCAACACCAAGTGCTACATAAATTAATAAATTCATACAGATTACTACAATAAACAACAGTCACGAGTGACACCTTAAAACAGCCTGCACTTCTAAAAGCACCTTAGAAACGGAAAACATTGCTTTTTACTGTCGCGTTTTGCTACTATTATATGCGCCTGAGTTCTTAACTTTTGTTGTCGTAGCGAGAAAGTGCTGCTGTCTGCTCTGACTGAGACGTCCTTCAACCCACTTGAACAGATGTTATCTGATAAATTGCACCGAGTACAGGGCGCCCTGTGAGGTTCCGGCTACATGTGATTAATGCACGCTCTCTGGTTTGGGGAACAATGCCAGACAGCTTTAAATTCAACATAACAACATTACGTGAGCAGGTAGAAACAATACCCGCTGTGATGCTGGCCCCCGTGAAGAACCTCTCTTTCCCCCCTTAAAACTTGCTTCCGTTGCGCTTGCATACCTTTCATTCGCACCAACTCTGTGCTGAATTTCGAATATGTGACAAGCTGCCAATTAAGGGGGGCAATAAAGGTACATGTAATTGTCAGTACATCACCAAGTTGACTTTCTAACCACCACTAGACGCTCCAATGCCGGGCGTTCATGGACTTAGGACAAAAGGATGCGATGTCTAAGATCCATTTCATCCTCTCTCCGAGGTTTGTCCAACAACCCGTGCCTCAAGTTGTCCGGTACCGCATTTGGGCACTTCTTTATTTTGCAAGGGGGTGCCTGCAACTCCTCAACCTGGCATAATACTTCTAATTTGGCGAGTGCAGGCACATCTCCGAGACAAGCAGGTACTCTGGTACCGAGTACGTGGACTTGAACTTTGAGGTTTTCAGATCTTGCTCACTCTTCCCTCTTGCTCCTTTCCTCCTCAAGGTAACGGAGCCTTTTAGGGGAGCGCCGTGCCACCGTAAAGACGTTGAGCTGTCACTACTTTAGCCTTTTCTGGTCCCGTAAATTATTTTGAATTAATTAATAAATATAATACAAACTTTAGTTGTATACACTGCTAAACAGACATAATATGCTGTTGAAATTGAAAGGCACTCTGAACCTTCACGAAAGTGCATTATAGCAGGATATCCGCCACCCTCAGCCTGTGCCCCAGCCCGGGCCCCCGGTAATTGTTGTTGTTGCCTGACAACACTAGAACTCTCCTTGAGCACATGCTCTGAGTCTGGGAGAGGCTGAGCAGGTGGTGTTTAAGGCAGGCCCGCCTCTCACATTAGCCGAGTAGTGCCACTTTGACCATTTCTGCATTGAGAGCTCCTCACCACCAGCGTGGTGACTGGGGCAGACTGACTTGCCTACTGTACAGCAGCTGAGAGTGTATGCAGCCGGATGAGCCAGGGAGTGTGACAGACATAGAGACACTTCTCAAGGACATCGGCAGCTGCATTAATTTTTTTATTTTTTCCCACCTAGGAGCAGCAGTGTAGGGTTGTGACTTTACTAGACACAAGGTATTGTTAAATTAAGGCTACCACAGTGATGTCACACTGAGGAGAGATTCACTATCCCTGTTGAAAGCACTTGACTGTACCAATGATGCACTGCATATTCTCAAAACGACGATTCGTTGACAAGGGCTCTAGGTTAGTTCCCTTAGATTTCTGGTGATTTGTTTCAGGTTTAAGATTTTCTTAGAGTTTCTTGTTGCTCAAATGGGTGTCATTTCTGATATTTATATATGTTTCCCTTGTCTTTACTGCTTGATTTTGCTCGCAAAAAGGTGTCACTCATAGTGGTTGAAATGTCACTCATCATTACACTGATTTTATGAAAATGTCACACATAGCAATCTGAAACCTTGGCAGCTATGAATAAAAAGCCACGACTCGAACATGATCCTTCAAGTTAAAGGCCGGCAGCTCTATCCCACTTAACTTCTCCGGCAGACTGTGTCATTCTTTTCCAAACAAGGAAAATATGTGCTGAGTTTTTATATCCGTGCTCGGACTTTCATTAACCCTGCTTTATTAGCGCCGCCTTTTTCTTTCTTCAACAAAGCAGACTAAGCACATGAGCGCATGTAGATGTTGACAGGCAAATAAAAACCCCGGTGCCCCTTCTAAATTAAAATAAATCCCTGGGCCGATCAATCTCAAAGCGTGGGAATGGACGAAACCTCTCCGCACTGACCTTGGTCCCTGGGCAATTAACCTCCCTGAAAGCCCGAAGCCTGCGATCTTCAGTGTGCAGGAATGTAGCAAATTTGTATAGAGTTGAAGATCAGGTCTTGGAAAATTATCGGGCACAGCTACCCAGAAGTTATTTTGAAAATATAGTGGGAACTCGACCTGAATGTATTGGAGCGCTTTATATGAGCGCCAGTTCTATTACACAGGGTCACATGCTTTGTTTATACCAATACGGGGATTAAGTGATTTGCCCAGAATCACAGGCTGTTAAACAATGCCGAGACTCGCACCTGCATCCCCAGTTCCATAGTCGGCATCTCTGACCGTAAACCCACATCCTGGGTCAATCATGATACCATCGATCTTATAAAAGGACTTCTGCAATGGGGGTGACTTCGTAATTCCCCTTTGTCTACGCCGGTTCTAACCTCCCAGCACCCATCCATCCCCTGCTTCTTATCTTTGACTTTACGGCCCAGCCGTCTGTATCTTCCCACCAGACCCCCGCCCCAGTCAGTGAGGCTTGCGTTTGCAACCGCGGTGATATGAAAACAGGGGGGGGATGCTCCACTAGTCAAAAACGAATCCGTAATGTATTTGGCCTAGCCATGGGTGCTCCGTGTGGGGATGGGGTACTGTGACGGGCTCCGGTGCCTCCCGTTGCCACTCGCGTTCTGTACAAGGCCTTCCTGCGCCCACCCCCACTATGCCCGCACAGTGCGGAGACAAATATATGTTGCAAATTATGACCGTGCTCACCTACTGTATGATGATACTCCTCGGGGGCACAGCCGCCCGCTCCGACCACTCTGCAGTGCGTGACCTAAGCCCTGGCCACCAAACGTGGTGCCCCTGCAAGGCCTGTCTCGTCTCGCTGCCCAGGACGTCGGCCCCTCCACCCAGCATGTTTCCTCTCCGGGGGCGAACGTCTCTGCACTTCTCTGGTGTGGTGACGTCCATTCCCCTTTCACAGCGATGAGACAATGACCACAACTTCTCTCTGCAGACGGGGCAACCGTGAGCCGTACGCTTCATGCAGACGGACGGACGGACAACGGAAAGACAGATCATGTGGCAATGCATGCCACTCCTCACCGCCTGATGAAGTCCCCAGGCGCCCGACGCCTCCTCGCACCGCCGTCCTGGCTGCCGGCAAGGGGAATGGTGTACTCGTCTCTTCTCTACCGGCCGTAGGCTCCACAACCGGTTCCCGCCGGATAGAGCCCAATTCCCGTCGCAGCCCGATTCCTCCCGGCGCCGCCTTCCTCCTCGACAGCCTGGTCTCAGCCGTCGCACCAACGATTCCTTCTTCTCCTTGCAGGGGGTCAGGGGTTTGTGCTAACTTTGGGCCTCACGCCCTTTTTTAAACCACCCCCCCAGCTGCTTGCCAACTTGCCCCCTGATTGGCGGGGCGTTGGCTACATTGGAGCGACCAATCCTGGTCGCCCCTCCTTTCGCGGGCTTCGCCGCAATGGGGAGGGGTGGGAGGGCTTCCTGCCTCCGGGCGGCATTTGCCCCGGGCCCGCAATGGGTCCGGCTGAGCCTTCCCTGGCCCGGGCTTCTTTCTGTTGCCTCTGCTACGGAATTGGTTTCTATTATGGTGGATGTTCTGTTTATGGTTGTATAATAATTATTTCCTGGAAAATTTATTGATTTTTCTGACTCACGTTTGCATTATTTCGGGCCTTGAACAGAAAGCAAGTGCAGGTGGCAATGTAGAACTGCTTTGTATGCAAAGGGTGAAAGCTGTTTGGATGGCTTTTTGTCAGGGGTGTATCCAACTCGGTAATTGAGCAGTCTTTTTAATAATTACTGTTATTGTCCCGGGGACCATAGAATCTAGATATTACTGCTAACATAATGAAATGGCAAGCGCCTGCTCTTTAAGCTTTAGTTAGTATGGTGTAGCAAAATCCTGCAGTCAATACAAACTCCACGAGGGTAGTTTGAGAAGAAATTCTGATACAGCCTACTTATACGTTTTTTTTTTGTAAAATTATGTTTTTTTTCTCTTTAGTTCAATAGCTTAGTTTTAAAGTAATGGCTGTGCATTAAAACAGCTCGACATTATTCAGCCACCTTATAATGTGGTAGCAAAGCTTTCACCCAATGGCATGTCACTCGGATCCCCTCTGAACACCAACCTCACCTTCAAGGAACACATTGCAAAGAAAACAAAGATGGCCAGGTACAAAGTCATTCTATACCACTGCCACCTATACTAAGCAAAGACCCTCCCTAAAGGTATTGGACACACAGGCAAAGTTTTGTCACTTTTCTATCTTGTAGTGGATTGCACTGTGCCATTCCTATGCTTGAAAACTCTGCAAGAAAAACACATCTTTGATGTGAGCAGATTTAGAGTGTTGGTGGTGTTGTAGAGTGCTCTAAATAAAGGAGGTGCTCCCCTCCCCAAAAACATGGGAACTATCCAGGGTTCTCTACTTTGCTTTGTACACTCTAAGCATGAAAGAGCATTTGTTCAATACACGCACATGTGTGTATATATATCTATATAAATATATATATTATCTACTGGCGGTCGCCAGTAGATAGTTATAGTTAGGACCTATTTTCCATAGGAAATCCGCGACATTCTATTTGAAATAACTCTTGCGTCGGTTGACGAATCTTCGCGAAATTTTCAAACTTTATGGCCCGCTCCGGTCCGCTCCTACCTGAAAGTCTCAGGGTGATTCGTCAAGCGGGGGCCGAGAAAAAAGGGGGGTCCCAAAACGTGTTTTCCCCATTCATTTTCCCATAGGAAACTTTAGACACGGCTACAGCCCGAACTGCTGAACGGAATTACACCAAATTTGGCAAAGAGGTAGTTCTTGGTTCAGAAAGAACCCTTTTGTTAAATGGTGTAAATCCGTTCAGTAGTTGCGGAGAAATTAAAAAAATAAGAGTCAAAAAATCAATTTCCCATAGGAAACTTTAGACACGGCTACAGCCCGAACTGCTGAACGGAATTACACCAAATTTGGCAAAGAGGTAGTTCTTGGTTCAGAAAGAACCCTTTTGTTAAATGGTGTAAATCCGTTCAGTAGTTGCTGAGAAAATCAAAAGTAAAACTACATATATATCTATGGGCACGGAGGATTCGCGCACCCTGAGCGCACCCTGCGCGCACCGTCCCGATCACGAGCTGCATGTTAATTGGCTGTCAGCTGGCTGTCAACATTCCGATTCAGGAAATGTTGGCAGCCATTTTGTCCCTCGGTAGAACCGAGGGACAGAAACAAGTGCGCAAAGCGCACAAAGGGGGCAGGGGTAGAAACACCCTGACCCCCTAGGTCTGCTCAGGGGGTCCCACAAGGACCCCCTGGCCAGAAAAAAGCATTTTAAAAAAAAATCGAAGGGCGGTCTGCCGCGCTTCGATTGTATTTTGCCCCCGGGTGGCCCAAGTCCCGGGGGCATGGTGGAGGGTTAAATTTATGTATGGGGGGCCTCAAAGGGCCCCCAAGCCCCGGGACCGCCACCCCCGGGGCTTTCTTTTTAAAATGGTGCGGGAGGGCTCTGAGCCCTCCCGCAGCCCCGGGACCACCACCTCCCCGGGGCTTCTTTTTTTTACTTTTTCCTGTGTGGGGGGGGGCTAGAGCCACCCCACACGCCCCGGGGACCGAAACCTCCCCGGGGCACTAACAAATTAAAATGGGGGTCCGTTTTGGACCCCCGAAGCCCCGGGGACCACCACCTCTTTGCTGATGTGGGGAGGGGGGCCGCGCGGCCCCCATCCTGGAGCCTGTGGTGGCCCTGGGGACCACCACCCCCCAGGGCCGGCTCCTGCAGTGTCCCGGGGTGCCTACCCCCGGGACACTGCTGTTTGCCATGACAGGACGGGAGCCTCGCGGCTCCCGTCCTGTCATTGCAAACTGCTTTGGATATTGGAAGAGAGAGCAGGGAAACCTGCTCTCGCTCCAATATCCAAAGACAATTGCTTTCCACACGTGGAGCAGCATGTTAGCTGCTCCCCGTGTGGAAAGCTAATGCCGGCTCCCTTAGGACACGGGGAGCCGGCGGGACTGTGGGGGTTTGGGGACCCCCACAGTCCCCAACCAGAGGCCAGGCCCCGGGGGATGGGGTCCCCGGGGCCATAAGTGGCCCGGGAGGGGGGCCACGCGGCCCCCCTCCCCAGAAATTATTTAAAAAAAAAAAAAAAGGCCTGCCCCGGGGGATGGGGTCCCCGGGGCAGTTTTCGGCCAGGGGAGGGGGGCCACGCGGCCCCCTTCCAGTTTAATTTTAATAAAAAAAAAAAAGGGGGTAAGGCCCCTTTATACACCTCTCTGCAACGCAGCTCTGTGGCACTTTTTGGAGGTACATGGTGGGCTAGTTGGCCCCCAGGAACCCTCAGGATTCAAGGGGACTTAATCCCCCAACTTAAAACGCGCCACGGGGCGCGTTTGCACAGTGGTGAAGGGAGGGGCGAGGCTTCAGGTGACATGTGTGCAAACAGGCCCGTGGCGCGTTTTAAGATGGGGAATTAAATCCCCTTCAATCCTGAGGGTCCCTGGGGCCAACTAGCCCAACAGGTACATCCAGAAAGCGCCACAGAGCTGCGTTGCAGAGAGGTGTAAAAAGGGGTGTGGCCTCTCTACACGTCTCTGCAACGCAGCCCCCTGGCGCATACTGGAGGTTCCTGGTGGGCTAGTTGGCCCCTAGGGACCCTCATGATTCAAGGGGACTTAATCCCCCAACTTAAAACGTGCCACGGGGCGCATTTGCACAGATGTCACCTCAGGCCCCGCCCCCTCCCTTCACCATTGTGCAAATATTCCTCTAAAATCTGCCGAACTACGAATTCGGATTTACTCACCTGTTATCAGGAGAGACCTCAGTGCTGCATCTTTCAGCCCAGTACTAATCCTGAAAAGTAATTTTAACCGTACTTACCAGTAACTTGAATTTCCTTCCATAGGCTAACATTGACTGGTTTCACTTGGAAATTCTTCTAAGTGTGGAGTTTTGGAACTTTAAAATATTCCTCTAAAATCAGCCGAAATACGAATTCCGATTTACTCACCTGTTATCAGGAGAGACCTCAGTGCTGCATCTTTTAGCCCAGCACTGACCCTGAAAAGTAATTTTAACGGTACTTACCAGTAACTTATATTTTCTTCCATAGGAATCCATTGTCTGGTTTTCAACTGAAAAGTTTCAGTGTCGATTTTCACAAACTACAAATATTCCTTAAAAATCGCCCGTATGACTTAAACGCATTCTTTCAACTGTTTACAGGAGATGCACCAGTGCTGGATCCAGGATCCAACACTGAGTAAGAAAAAGTAACGATAACAGTTTTTACCTGCTAAGTGAATTTCCTTCCATAGGATAACATTGGTGATTCTATGAGAAAAAGTTTCTAAGTGTCAACTTTTAAAATACAATAATATTCCTTAAAAATCACTACTGTAACCAAAACGCTTTTACTCAACTGTTTACAGGAGATGTCCCAGGACTGAATCTAGGATCCAGTCCTGTGGTTAGAAAAGTAATCCATAAAGTAACTAATTGCATTTAACTAGAAATTCACATTGAGCTGAATGTTGCATTGTGTTTGAAAATGTGTTGCCCATTGCAACAACTGTAACTACTGTACTTAAAAGTCTATTGCCTATGTGCAAAGTATTTAAACTAAAGTAATTCATTCTGAGAAAGTATTTTTTGTAATGTATAATGTAATTACAATGTAATTTAAAAAATAAAATATGTAAAAAAAAATGTTTCTAAAAATGTAGTAAATCAGTATGAAAAAATAAATATAACAATTAATACATTTAAAAATTGTCATTTACAAAACCTTTGAAATTTACTGAAAAAACCGTAGGTTTCAGACATGTTATAGTTAGGAATTAGCATTTAAAAAACCTTTGAAATCCACTGAAAAAACCATAGGTTTCAGACACGTTATAGTTAGAAATTAGCATTTAAAAAACCTTTGAAATTCACTGAAAAAACCATAGGTTTCAGGCACGTTATAGTTAGAAATTTGCATTTAAAAAACCTTAGAAATTCACTGAAAAAACCATAAGGTTTTAGGGACAGTTATAGTTAGTTGGACATTGCACTCGTACAAAACCCGTGAAATTCCCCGTTATAGTTAGTTCAGGTAACTATAACTCGCGCCCCGCAATGCACTGCTGATGACGTCACATATTACATCACTCATGACATGGTCAGTGACATCACTGATGACATCACTGATGACATCTCAAATGACATCACTGATGACATCACTGATGACATCATCCAGTGACTGTGTGTTTCTGTAAAGTTTAAATATGTTTAATATATTTAGGGAAAGGCGTATTGAAGAATGAGTGGGTGTAGAAGCGCCTGAATGGATGATTTAGTAGGTGCGTGACTGAGTCTATAAGTGAGTGATTAAACGTATCTTACTGGATGCATGGGTGAGTGACTAAACTGTGTGAATGTCTGTATCCGTCTGTCTGTTGTTGTGTAAGCAACTGCATGGGTTTCTGACTAGCTAAATGAGTGTCTATATGGGTTATGGATTGGTTCTCTGAGTATCTGTATGGGTGCCTCAGTGTTTGTGTGGGTGGGGTGTGTGTGACTCTGTGCATAGATGTGTGAGTGGGTGATTCACTGGGTGCATGGTTTCAAGAGTGCGTCTGTGATGGACTGTATGGGTGGGTGAGTGTGTGTATGGGTGTGTTAGTGATTGAATGTATATCTCAGTGGTACATGTGTGAGTAACTACATATGTGAAAGGCAGTATATATGTGTGTTGGAGTATATAAATGGCTATAAGTGAGAGTGTGTGATTGTGAGAGTGGCTATATGGATGAGTGTGTGCTTGCATCAGTGATTGCATAGGAGCGTAAGAATGTGCTAGTATTTTTATGAGTAAGTGAACTGGTGTGTATAACTGTATAGGTGAGTAAATTGGAGTGTGATTAATTATTTGCATGCCTGACTAGGTGTGTGAATACCTCTATGGATGAGTTGCGTTGTGTGAGTGTTTATATAGGTGTATGAGTGCATATGATAGTCCTGTACTGAGTGACTGTAAGTATGAGTGACTGTACGGGTGAGTGAGTAGATGTGTGTGTGTAGACCTAAGAATCAGTGAGTGGGTATGTACTTATTGGTATTGGAGTGTGTATGGTTTTGAGAATGGCAGTCTGTAATTTAGAGTGGGTGTTTCAAAACTTATATTAGGGTGTGAGAAGATGCATTAAATTCTCACATGGATGATGTCATCAGTGATGTCATCAGTGATGTCATTTGAGATGTCATCAGTGATGTCATCAGTGATGTCACTGACCATGTCATGAGTGATGTAATATGTGACGTCATCAGCAGTGCATTGCGGGGCGCGAGTTATAGTTACCTGAACTAACTATAACGGGGGAATTTCACGGGTTTTGTACGAGTGCAATGTCCAACTAACTATAACTGTCCCTAAAACCTTATGGTTTTTTCAGTGAATTTCTAAGGTTTTTTAAATGCAAATTTCTAACTATAACGTGCCTGAAACCTATGGTTTTTTCAGTGAATATATATATACATATACACACATATATCTATATACACAACACCGTCTCCTCAGCCTGCTTCCGCATGCTCCACAGAACATTGAAGTGGCTCCCCATCCCACATACCACGAGACATAACGGGTGGTGATAGGGAAAAGAAACTATGCAGACTAGAGTTGAGATACATAGTGGACATGCTGACCAAGGTGCCTCTGGGGCTGAATAGTGGGGAGGAGCTGGGGGTGCACCTCTAAAAAGAGCACGGATCAGGAAGGATAAATATGTGTGAGACATTTGGGGTTAGAACCAGAGGATGGGTAGTACCAGAGAACAACATAAAAGATAGGAAATAGGAATAGCGGGAGTGAGGAGCCCATTCAGGGCATAAATCTATCAGTCAGGATTACTCCAGTATAAGCTGGAATGAATGAATTGTAGAGGAAATTGAGTAGGTTCCTGTTGGAGCCAGTATAGATTATATGCACAAACTCTGAGAACAATGTGGTTGAATTACGAAGACCATAAAATTGTCTAAAAATAGAGATAGATAAACAGCAGTGCCGCAACGATATGAAATTCGAAGAGTAGTAACCATCACATAATAACGGGATGTAATGAAATGCCTATTTAAGTAAAAGGAATTGTGGAAAATGAAAATGACTTAGAAATATGTTGCCTTGAATTTTAGAAGTATAAAACTGAATGCAAAAATGTAAATAATATCGCTACAAATTGGCACAGCCGTTTTCAATTGTCCTTGTAGGAAATGCTATTGTTGTAATGGAAATAAAAGAGGCCCAAACATGGAAGTTGCCGAAACTGATGAAGGCAAACTGCCGAAACGTGTTTTGAAGTAGAGTACAAATAAATCCCTATTGGATTTGACTCTCCCGTGAGTGCTGGTCGTTATTTTGTGTGCAGCAGTATATTGACGCGAGTCTGCCCTCACGTGACGGAGCACCCTCTAGAGAGTGCGGCGGCACTTGGCAGAGGACGGAGCGAATAAATATATATATATATACATATACACACATATATCTAAATACACAACACCGTCTCCTCAGCCTGCTTCCACATGCTCCACAGAACATTCAAGTGGCTCACCATCGTCACCAGAAAAACAGTGACACAGGCCCTCATTACCAGTCTGCTTGACTACAGCAATCCACTACCAGCAAACTTATGAGAAGACTCCATTCGATACAGAACGCAGCAGCTAGACTGATCCTCAACCTGCCCAAAAGGACCCACATCACCCAGCACCTTGGAGACCTCCAATGGCTCCCCATCCAGAAGAGATGCCAGTTCAAGCTACTTACCCATGCGTGCAAAACCCTCTACCACCAAGGACCGGTATACTTCAACCACTGCCTGACCTTCCACTAACTATCCAGAAACCTCTGCTCCACCCACCTCGCCCTCATATAAACTCCATTCATCCACTGCTGCCGCTCCAGAGGACGCTCCTTCTCCCACCTCGCTTCCAAGTCCTGGTGTTTACATGTATATATGCACTCGCTATGGGAAAGTTCCACCGCCGAACACTCAACGTGTGCTCAGTTTATGAGCGTTTCGGCACATGCATTCCACAGGACCATAGAGTCCTGCCGTTTAGATTGGTCATTTTTAAAGTGCCCATAACCTCTATCCATCATTGCTTTTTACTTTTAAAAGAACAACTAGACCGCACATTTTTTTCCTTTTTGTCAAGTAGTGTCTACCATTTTGTTTTTTCGTAATCCATGTAAAGTACACAAATGTTCGTTTTTCCACTTGACATAATTTCACAAACTATGCAGAACATTGTATTTAACAAACAATGTGATTTTTGTTCTAAATTTTAGTCACAGTAAAGTATTTTTGTAATGACTTTTCCTTGGGAAAAAAACAACTAAAGATTTGTTCTCTCATTTCATTATTATCAAGTTCTTCCATTATCAAAATTAACAGTAATGAACAAAAAAATAGAAAAAGGGAAAAAAGGAGAATAGAGAGACAAAGAGAGAAGGAAAGAGGAAATCATATAGACCAAGAGCAATATGATGCCATATAAAGTGCTAATGCATTGATGAATGTCCTGTGCAGAGTTATAATAATAGCAATGCAGTATATTGTAAAGTACAGATATTTAGAAAGCTTATTTTATGCCGCTAATACATTTAACAATTATACTGTGCAAGATTATGCCATTGAGATAGCATATTACAATATAAAGTCCAAATGCTTCATAGTTTATTTTAAACTGGGTTTTTCTTTTGTTTCTCTTTTTTTCACCCCGGTGTTGTTCTACTATGCAACATTGTACCAATAGAGCAACATATTACAATCTAATATGAAGTGCAAGTACTTAAGCAGCTGTTTTATTCCCCTAACAAATAAGCAGTTTTATTGTTCAAAGTTATGACAATAAAGTAGCATATTTTGATATAAAGTGCAACTACTTGAGCAGCTATTTTTTACACAATTTTAGTGGCATATTGTGCTATTGCATAAATAACTTATTTTTATCTTGGCTTTCGTTACAGAGACAAATTGTGTCTACAAGATTTTCCTCATGATCTTTCTCAGAACTTCCAAAGTCATATCGTAAAGTGCTCCTGCGTTATAGTATTTTGCATAATATAAAATTGAAGAATTATAAAACATTCTTCATATTTTGTTTTAAATGTCCTCTCTTTTTGTGTTTTTGGTAGCTACCCCATAGTGTCTTACTAAGCAAGAATTTTCTTTTTCAATGTCTACAGGCACTGTTTTGAAGGTTTTCATTAAACTGTAACAGTGCGACAGTCATTACTGGGCATGATGTTACAGGTCCACATGTAATTCAGCATCCAGGTTGTACCCCATAGGTGTTTCTGTTCCCATCCGAATAATGAGCCTTGACTCCATTTTCCTCAGTAGTAACTGTCAATCCCCTTCTCTCTCATTTTTCTTTATGTGTTTGAGGATCGGTTTACTTGAATCACCACCTGAACTTCCACCAGTCATCCAGAAACCTCTGCTCCGCCCACCCCGGCCTCATATAAACTCCTTTCATCTGCTGTTGCTACTCCGGAGGACGCTCCCTCTCCCACCTCGCCACCAAGTCCTGGAACGCCCTCCCCCTCCACCTCCGAACATCACCCTTGCTGACATACTTCAGGAAGACACCGAAGACCTGGCTTTTTTGACTGAATCCTGCAGCTCAGTGCCTGGATACCCTCATAGGTGATAAGCCACGCTATACAAGTACAGATCCATTGATGTGTGTGGATATATATATACATATATATGTGTGTGTGTGTGAGTATATATGTTTGTGTCTGTGTGTGTATGTGTATATATTATACATGCACTTGCTATGGGAGGGTTCCACCGCCGAACACTCGACAGGTGCTCCATTCATGAGGGTGTGATCATGAGTCAAATCCCATACAATAACAAAGAGAGATGGCCACTCACGGGGTCCTCAAATTATATTTTATTTCAGGAAGTAAACATACGTGCTTCGGCTATGTGCCTTTCTCAATGTTAAACAAAATTGAGAAAGGCATGTAGTTGGAATGTCTCTTTTATGTCGGGCTGCTACCAAAATGCTGGTGGTGCTTGTTGTAAGCACTACCGCTAGCGCTTATAATATTGCCACAGAACCTTTCCCAACTGCAAGAAAGATGGCACTTTGGGATGAGAAAATCACCATATTTTAATCCATTTAGTCACACCGGAAAGGACGCGTTTCGGCTGAACACCAGCCTTTATCAACTAATAGGTGCCATTTTGTGTTCGCATTATATACATTTTTTGCAAAGCTTTTGAGATTTATATGTGTATATGCTCGCTGCAAATATAAATGAGTAATGTGTACTTTTTAACATCATGTTTGTTAAGATCTTGCTATTTTTTAAATTGTAGTTATTTGTAAATGAAATTTTGGTAGTAGTTTGTCCATGTCCATGGCTAAAAAATGTATATAATGCTGGGTCTTGTTGGATTAGATGCCAACATTTTTGTAAGGTTTGTCTCACTTTGCTATGTGCTGAGTTAAAAGTTGTGATAAATCTAGACTCATGGTGTGCAGGTTTAGTTAGCTTGGTTGTCTTAACTGTTGTGTCTGCTTCACTCAGATCTGGTTTCTTAAATAACAGATCCGTTCTAGTTTTAGTGGCCACCAGTTTTTTTGCATGTTTTAGAGTAAGTTCACTGTATCCTCTCTCACTCAGTCTCTTTGACATCTCATCTGCTGTCTGATTGAAAAGGCTCTGTGTGCTACATATCCTCTTTGCTCTTAGTAGCTCCCCATATGGGATATTTTTCTGTATACTTTAGAAGTAATGGTACAGTCTACAACCTCTAGACTGACAACTAAGAAGTCAATTTATTTTGTCACTTACACAGCTTGTGAAAGAAATATTTAAATCATTGTTGTTTATCTCTCTGACAAATTCTGTAACAGAGCTGTGATCACCTTTCCATAATACAAAGAGGTCATCAATGTACCTGAGCCATATAATGATATTTGATGACCAATTGTGTGTTCCCAAACTAAGGAGCGCATGCTCCTCCCACCAGCCCATAAGCAAATTTGCATAGCTGGGGGCGAAGCAGGTACCCATAGCTGTCCCTTGCAGTTGCTGCAATAGTTCATTATTGAAGCGAAATATGTTACTTTTCAAACACCATTCAATAATGCTCAACAGCATCTCATTGTGTTTGTAGTATTGTATCAGTCTCATTTTGAGAAAAGGTCGCAATGCATTCATCCCATCAGTATGTCTAATACTGGTGTATAGAGAGCTCACATCTAGACAAACCATCAAATAGTCCGTTCCCGGCATGCATCAAAAATTTGTTTCAAAAAGTCAGTGCTGGGGCGTGGCCGGGCAAGATGGGGCGTGGCCGGGCAAGATGGCCGATCGGACGTAGTCCGTCTCGGCTCCCGGTCCGCGCACTGTTCCAGAGCTGCTATCTGCGGTGTTACTGAACCCTGCACGTTGTAAACCGCTCCTACACTAAGCGGAGGCTGTGAGGAATACTCGGAGAGACCTCTCCTACCTCTAACACAGTGGTAGCGGACCCAGCTCGATCTGGCCGGAGTACGACGGACGCCTCCCAAAATGGCGGATACTGCTTGGGTCTAATCGGAGTGTTTGCAGGTACTGGCCGAGAGTGGAACATGGGACCCATGCCTCCAAATTCTACTTGCCATCGCTGGAGGTAAGGCCCGCAGCTGTGGCGATCGTTGGGGCTTTTACGACGACGTTTCCCGGAGCCCACCCATGCCACAGCACAACGCACGGCGCCTGCCTGACCTTGACATGGCGGCCGGACTGTGAATCGCGAAGCTGCCGTTTGACCTGCTAGATCTGAGGCCCCCTGTTCCTTCACTGCCGGGCGCTACTCCAGGGTGCACAGTCATCTACTACTTACTTTCGTCACTGAGGCGGGATCAGAGGCACCCCACGATCGATCCCGCTCAGTTGGTGCGCCCCTGTGTCTGCCTCTACATCCACAAAATGGCGTCCACTCCACACCGGGGAGGATAACAAATGCAGGGCGATGGCTGGCGACGACGGGACCCACAGGTGCTAAGAGTGATCACACCCTGCGACTGGATGACTGGCATTGTTTTCTGAGTACGACCTCTGCTGTGGCTCGGTGCCCTGCCACTCCTCGCCGTGTGAGGCGTGAGTCACCACATCGGGCATACGCCTTGCCTTTACTTCCCACAAGAGGAACGACCTCCCATCCAGCAGCGCAAGCCACTTAACAGGCCGACTCGTGCACAGTTTGGGGGTCCATCCGCTGCCGCCTCGCACATGTGCTGTCAGTGATTCTACCCGCTCCTCCTGGTTGCCGGCGGTCCCGCCCTACACTAACCCTTTACGTAGCGGACCCCTTACATTGAATCTTGGACCCCCCCGGCCACCTGCGCTTCTTCAACACAGACCCTCCTGGACCAGCCCGTATGCCGCCAAAGAAGGGGTCGACCAGGACATCCACCAAGGTATCAGACTTCTTCGCATCATCAGATAAACGATCGACACCTTGCGGAGACATTGAAGCAACCAACATGGCCCTTACAAAAGCGGACCTCCTGACCATGTTTAAAGACTTTAAAACGTAGCTGCGCAACGATCTCGGTCAGGACATCAAAGCTTCAATGGAGCAGCTGAGGACGGATCTTACGGAGAGATTGACCTCCCTCCAGCAGGACGTGGACTCTGTGGGCAATAGAGTATTGGATCTGGAGACGCAGCACAAAGACCAGGAGAAGCTCTCCACTGAACTACGTGAAGAGGTCCGCACCCTTCGGGACCAAGTGTACCAGACACAACTCAAGGCGGAGGACCTAGAGAACAGGGCATGGAGGGAGAATCTACGCGTCAGAGAATTGGAAGAGGGCGCGGAGGGGCCGGACTTGGGGGCCTTCATGGAAGGGCTCTTTGCGGAGGTTCTGGGTCCTCAATCTCTAAAAATAAAGCTGGACAGGGTCCACCGTGTAGGAAGCCTCCAGGCAGGCGAGAAGAAGAGACCCCGTGACATACTGGCGAAATTCCACTCCTACAAAGTCAAAGAGGCGGTGCTCCTAGCGGCCAGGTCGAAGGGATCCATCTCCTTCCAGGACCACTCATGCTCCATATACCAAGATTTGGCGCCGGCCACCCTGGCACGGAGGCAGTTGTTCAGACCCATCACCTCCAAACTACGAGATGATAAGATCAGATATAGGTGGACCTACCCGTTCGGACTCAGCTTTGACTTCAATAACAGACAGCGCCATATCACTGAATTAAGAGAGGGCCTGGAGCTCCTGGGTCTCCCCTCAGAGGAGGTTGGCTCCGCTCACAATAAAGACCGGGAGCCTCTTCGGGGCCCCCCACTGCCGACGGCATGGTCCATGGGCTCGCGTAGGGGCCGCAGATGACTTCCCAATGACCACCTCCTGGATATGTCCTGTGCATGTTCTATAACAGACCTGAGAATCATAGCCCCGCGGAATCTCACATTAAGACTTACCGCAATTGGCTGCCTCCTGTTGAAGCTGGCAGCTTTGGGGGCGGTCCGAGAGGGCTGACAGCGACTTACTTCCATACGCTCTCCTGAACTCCAGATACCTCTATGGCCCTGCTTCCCAGGCGCCTGTCTAACAACCATGCTATGATGTTACTGAATCATAATGTGCCTCTCTCATTAAGAGTGGTGGCTTTATCTCTTTTCTAAAAGTGGTTATGGTTGGACACCTGCATCGAGACCG
Source organism: Calotriton arnoldi (assembly GCA_963921515.1). NCBI lineage: Eukaryota > Metazoa > Chordata > Amphibia > Caudata > Salamandridae > Calotriton > Calotriton arnoldi. Next base: position 122,844 of record CAWUFW010021198.1, read on the forward strand.
CATGATGACATTATCTTTGACTTGCATCTGGAGGGGCGCGGACGGGGTCCTCGGATGTACCGTTCCCCCTAGTCCCTGTGGGTAAGATTTCCCCAACCATGGACAAGATGGCGGCTTTTTTGCCGCACTTTTTGCTGATGTTCGTTTTGCTATTTTTGGGGTTTGTGGGGAGGGAGAGGGAGGGTAATGGTGGTGGCTTTTTAACATTTCTCCCTAGTGGGGGTTTCCCTTTGCACTTGTTTATTTGCAGGTGGTGCTCACTTGGGGTACAGACACTGCTGGGGCTATCCTGGGACCTACGCCTGGCTGGGTCACTTAGCATTTGCTATGAGATACTATCTTACCTTTTAGTACGATGACGATCACCATTGGTTCCTGGAACGTCAAAGGGCTTAACTTTAACTCCCCCCAAAAACGCCAAAAAGTGTGGAAATATATTACTGACCATCATCTCGACATAGAGGCACTCCAAGAGACACACTTGGCTAGGTCTGAGGACACACGCTTTCGTCATAAACACTTCCCACTGATATACAGATCTTCTGCACTTACGAAACACAGAGGGGTGGCACTTATATTTCACTCTTCCACAAAATTTCAACCTCTGGACGTCCTCTCTGATAAAGATGCCCGCTGGATTATGGTCAAAGGTCGCTTGATGGGCAAACTGTGCCCCTTCATGGTAGTGTATGCACCTAACACTGGACAAGCTGCGTTTTTGAACACTCTAGTGGGGATGTTTTGGACTTCGTGGAGGGTCCAATGGTGCTTCTGGGCGACTTTAATCTGACTTGGCAGGGAGATCTCGATAGTACCCACCCACACCGCTCTGACCTGGGCTCCTTCCCCGCCGACACTAAACAACGCCTCCACGACCTGGGCCTGTTGGACGCATGGCAGACTCTTCACTCCCACACTCGTGATTACACTTTCTACTCCCACGTCCATCGCACGTATTCCCGACTCGACTATATTTTTATTAGCTAATCCCTGTTGGGCACACTCCAAGAGGCTAAGATATTTCCCCTCTCCGTGTCAGATCACAGTCTCCTTTCCGTCTGCTTGGCCTGGCACGGTAATGTTTCCTCCACCCCTAAATGGTATTTTCCGCCTTCTCTCACGCAAGATAAAGAATTCTGCATCAAATTGAGGGAAACCATTACTGACTTTTTTGACTTTAACAAACCTGAGGATACCTCGGAGTATACCACCTGGGACACGTTTAAAGAGGTCTTCTGGGGGAAGTGTATTGCCCTCAACTCGGCACTAAACGCACAATGAGCTAGGAAGAGGGCAGCTTTAGAAAAAGAATTAACTTCCATTGAGCGCACACATAAATTAAACCCCACTAGAGTCTCCCATCGCAACCTGACGGCTTTACGTGGCAAACTCAAAGCTATTTACAATAACAGAGCTGAATTCACACTACTCAAACTCCGCCACCTATCTTACTCCCAGGGTAATAAAATTGGCACACATCTAGCCAGACAGTTAAAGGGTAGACGAGAGCGGGAATATATAGGAGGGATCCTCGAACCCACTGGGGAGATCACGCATAAAGATGAAGAAAAGTCCGAGATCTTTGGCTCTTTCTACAAAACTCTTTACACTAGGGACCAATTGGATCCTGACGCCCAACGCGAATATCTCCGGACATTGCGCCTGCCCCAAGTCTCGCCTGATTGGAATGACACCCTTACTGCTCCCATCACCTCTAAGGAGGTAAACTCAGCCATACAGGCTCTTAAGCCCCGGAAGGCCCCGGGACCGGATGGATACACCGCCCTGTTCTATAGAACTTTTGCCCCTGACATCACCCCACATCTCACGCGACTGTTTAATAAAATGGCGACTGAGGGAGAGACTACTGGGTCATTGTCCGAGGCTATGATCTCGGTGATACCTAAACCAGGGAAGGCCCCTCACCTCTGCGCCTCGTACCGGCCCATTGCCCTGTTGAACCTCGATGCGAAACTCTACTCCATCTTAGCTAAATGCCTGAATGACCTTATGCCAGATCTCATACACCCAGACCAATCAGGGTTTATCAAGGGACGACAAACACACGACAACACCCGCCGCATTGTTCACCTCATAGAGAAAGCTAATAGACGTCATATCCCCGCGGTCCTGGTAGGCCTGGATGCCGAAAAGGCCTTTGATAGGGTCGATTGGCCATTCTTATTTACTACCCTCACGAGCTTTGGGTTCGCTCCCAAATTTCTCACTATGATTCGGGCCAACTTTGTACAACCCTGATCCCGAGTGCAAGTCAATGGAGTAGCTTCACCCACCTTTTTCCACTCTAGAGGTACCCGTCAGGGGTGCCCCCTCTCACCCCTACTCTTTGCCTTGAGCATCGAACCCTTAGCGATGGCTATTAGAGCCAACCCCGACATCCAAGGCATACCCTTTAGTGGGGACTCCCATAAAATCTCCCTCTTCGCGGACGACGTCCTCTTGTCGCTCTCCGCTCCTGCCCAATCTCTTCCCTCTCTACAAGCTGAACTGGAGCGCTTCGAGGGTGTGGCGGGCTTTAAAATAAACCTCAGCAAGTCGTATATTCTTAACCTCACTCTCCCGACTGCGGAGGTGTGCAGGCTTCAGCCCCTCACTCCCCTGCAGTGGGCTGCCTCATCCATACAATATCTGGGTGTCCAGTTAACGTCCAGGGTGGAGGGACTTTATGCGGCCAATTTTCCCCCTAGTCTCACCCAGATTCAAACGGAACTCACAAGGTGGAAACCTCTCTTTCTCTCTTGGCTTGGCCGAATACATGCTGTCAAGATGACACTCCTTCCGAAGCTTCTCTATTTATTCCAGGCCCTGCCGATAGAGCCGGAGAGGGACTTTTTTCACCGAATTAAATCTATGCTCCTACAGTTCATTTGGCAAAGGGGACGCGCCCGCTTCTCATTCTCTCTATTGCGACGCGCTCGAACGGAAGGCGGAGTAGGGCTCCCCGATATACACTTATATTATAAAGCAGCATAGCTGAGAGTTCTGACTGAGTGGTCTAAACGGGAATCCGATAAACATTGGTTACATATGCATCGTAGTGTTGCAGGACGGACCATTTGGGATCTCGCTTGGCGACCCAAGAAAGACAGACCCAAGAATGTATACCTTAGTACTCCTACGCGTACTACCCTGAGGGTGTGGGATTCTGTCGCGGGGGATGACCGATGGACTACTTTCCCCTCATCATTTACACCACTGCACTTTAATCCTGCCTCTCCCCCAGGCCTGACTGAGGGACCCTTTGACGCTTGGAGGGAGGGAGGTTGCCTTGCCCTGACACACCTTTTTCATACCTTTGACCCCCTGACCTTTGACAACTGCAAAAGGGAATATGGATTAGACAACACAGAACGATTTCGCCACACCCAACTACTACATTGGGCTCTCACCCCGACGATCCGGGATGCAGCCACTCGCCCACCTACTAGGTTTGAATCCTTCCTCGCTAAGGCCCCCACAATGAAAGGGGCGATTTCGTTCATCTATACCTTCTTACTCACCACCACCAACTCACCATGTCCACAATACATGGCTATGTGGGAGGGGATCTTACAACGCGACGTGTCTGAGAAGGACTGGGCACATTTATGGTCCGACATCACTAGATTTAACCATTCTGTAGACCTCCGGGAAGCCCACCTTAAGACCATGATGGACTGGTATCTCCATCCGTCTAGGCTCAAGCAGATCTTCCCCAATACTTCTGACCGCTGCTGGAGAGGCTGCGGACTTCTGGGCGATTTCCAGCACATTTGGTGGGATTGCCCGGCTATACGCCCCTTCTGGACAGAAATCTTGGCACATATTAAAGAAATGCTGGGATATCCCATTCCAACTACTATGGAGGAGATCCTCTTGGGGCTACGAGACCCTGCCCTAGAACACCAGTCCCGCTCCGACAAGGCCATCATGTGGCTTTGTATAGGCGCGGCTAAAGTGACTTTAGCGGCCGCCTGGAAGCAGAGGGAGGCTCCGGCGATCTCCCTTTGGCACTCCCGGTTATGGCGGTTACTCAGCCTAGAACGAATGTCTGCTATTTTTCAGGACAACTATAAGAACTTTGAATTCAGATGGGGGCCATTAGTTACTTTCCTCTCCCGGGGGCTACCGCTGGCTGTTTGCCCTCCTACTGTCCGGGCACTACACCTCTTTCAATTTTAATTTCACTGTCATTACCCCATGTTGTTTATTACCATTTTGATTTGCCGCCACCACAGTTTGGGTGGGGGAGGGGGTGGGGGTTCTTGTTATTTCTGCCAGGGAGTTCTTGTTGCAAGACACTAGTACGCCTTATAAGATACCTTCCGGTTGGAAAGGGTTGATAGAGCACCATCACAGAAAAATGATGAGATGCCTAATTACGTTGTTAAGTTTTATATGATGATAGCAGGGGACTGCCCATAACCCTTCTTTATTAGCCACTGTATCTTTCATTTTAGCATTCACTTCTGATGTGGGGCCCGGGCATTTTCTGAGTGTTGTGTTTTTATCAGCTTTTTACGTCTCGTTGATATTCCGACGCTCACTGCGTTGAGCGAAATGATGGTGCGAATTTACGATATACTTTGATAAAAAGTTTAATAAACACATGTTTGACAAAAAAAAAGTCAGTGCTATCCCTAATGTAGGAAGATAGATCTAACATAAAAGGTTGCAAAAAATAGTCTACAAATTTAGAAACATTTTCCAAAAGGCTACTGATTAAGCCTGGGCGTAGTTCGCGAAGTAGCGCTACGCGAAGCTACGCAAAGTGCAGTTCGCACTACGCGAGCTACGCGTAGCACTACGCGAACTGCGTAGTGCACTGTTCGCAATCATTGCACAGTGCCGGATGCTTGTCCGCACTGTGCAATCATTGAAAACGGCATCTTGCACAGTGCGAGCTAGTCTTTACTGCCGCTCGAGTAGATTTTTACTCGAGCGGCAGCTTTCTCAACGCGGACTGGTAGTTTCTCATCGCGAGCGGTCGCGAGCATACGCGACCACTCGCAATGAGAAACCTGACCTCCCCGCGTTGAGAATCTCGCC